>VXBC01006960.1:22156-46075 GCA_013399945.1 Ploceus nigricollis | reverse complement strand
GATGTTGGAATGGACTGCCCAGGCACGTGGATGACTCACCACCTCTAGAGGTGTTAGAGAAAAGAGTGAATGTGGCACTTAGTGCCATGGTCTAGCTGACACAGTGGTGTTTGGTCAAAGCCTGGACTTTATGATCTCAGGATTCTTTTCCAACCTAACTGATTCTGTGATTCGGTGAATTCAGTGATCTGTATAATTTTTTTTTTTAATGATATAGGAAATTTTATTCGCTGTTTACTCTGTGCAAAAGGCTTCAAAATTGCAGAGCAGCATAAGGTTTCCCTACCTAACAGAAAAAGAAAAAAAAAACCCTCTAGATTTTGTTGTGCTAGTGGAAATATTGAATTTTTAACCCATAATAATTAATGCCACTTAGAAATTGCATGGGCTTTAACAAGCAGTAAAGACTTAACGTGATGCCACTTGAAGACAGGGGTTTTCAGATGTGTATAATAAAATCACTGGGACTATGCCAGCTAATATAGATTATTAAATAGCATTAAATAATATCTTAGTAGATGTAGTTTACCTGTTCTTTACAGACTTATCTCATCTCTAAACAAATGGGGGAAGCAACTGGATCACTACTGCTCTGAGTATTAACTTAGATAAAAACAGACAAACAAAGACGAATGCACTAAATATGCCAAAAAGATAAGGATCCTAGAACTGCACCTACCCCAAAACAATAACATCGATTAGGTATTAAGTACAACTTTTAGTACACACACACATTATTGTAAAAATAAATTCCAGAAATGGTTCAAGTATTTATAGAATTCAGAAGGTGCATCCTCCTGCCACGGACTTTATTCAGGGGTACAGACTGAATCACTTTTTCAAACACAAACACAGAAACCTCCTTATCTAGCTAGAACCTGTGCTCTGTGGTTCTGCCAACATGTGAAAATGAACTGCAGAGAAAAATCAGCTATTCCCAAAATTATTGTTATTCCAATTGTCTTAACACAGTAAGTTATTTAAAATACACTAGTGTTTATTCTGGAATAAGAGCACATGCCTATGAAATTCGTCTGAAAAATTACTTTGTAGTGCCTGCTACAAGATTTTGATATTTAGGGGCCAGAACTTCTAATGAACACTACAGAATATAATGTTTTTATAATAATTTCCATATATATAATGAGAATACAGAACACATTATCATATTATCTTCTTTTTTTAAGTAAATGGGCTTGCAGATAGTAGTCCCACTCTGGTCTGCGTTGCTAGTGGCTTGTCAGCAGTGCCCAGCAGGGGAAAGAAAGCACCGAATAAGTCCAGCCCACTGCTTCACCTGCTGTGCCCACCCTGCTGTTCCCTGCTGAGAAGGGTGCTGACCCTGGATGACCCTGTCTTCACCTGCCACTGGAACTGCTCTGTAAGCTCCTGCCTTCCTGGGAGGGATCTGACACCATCTTGTCCCTTTGTCCGTCAAGCCACATGGAGAACCCTGTCAGGTGCAATCTTGGGAAGGGTATTTCCAGCATTTCAGCTCTGACTCATATTCAACTTGTCATTGACTAGGACCCCCAGGTCCCTTTCCATGGCACTGCTTTCCAGCATCTCATTTCCCAGTCTGTCATAGCACAGTCCTGGCCAGGAGGTCTATAGTAGACTCTCACTTCATTTGTTTGTCCCTTGGTTCTAACCCAGAGGCTCTCAACTGCATTACTAACTGTGAGCCCCATACATTCTAACCCTTCTATTACATACAGTGCCACCTCCCAGCCTCTTCTGCCCTGCCTATCCCTCCTGCAGAGCCGGGAACCATCCAACAGGGCACTTCAGTCACAGGACTCATTCCAACAGGTTTCACTTATGCCAGTGATGTCAAATCTCTGAGACACAGCAAAGGCCTTGAGCTCGTCTTGTGTGTTCCTTATGCTCTGTGCATTATTGTAGAAACATTTCAGGTGGTACATTGTAACCAACACCTCCTAGAGCAGATTGAGGGATCCCATTGCTCACCACCCTTGAGCCTGGTATTTTCCCTTTCCAAGCTAGTTTAAAGCTCTGCCAATGAGCTCCACTACCTGCTGTGCTAGAGCTCTTTCTTCCCTCTGATAAAGGTGTATCCCATCACATGTCAGTACACTAGGTGTTGAATAGATCATCCCATGATAAAAAAGCCCCAATTTTTTCCAATTACATCAGCCTCAGAGCCACACATTGACCCAGTGGATGTGCCTATTCCTATCCATATTATTCCTAATAGGGTAGCAATTTCTGAACCACTTTCTGTTTTGTTGTGTCAAACTGAAACCAGTAAAAGAAACCGAAAACAATTCAAATTATTTTCCAACCAACCCTCTTGCACAAAAATTGTTTTTAGACAATAACAAATTTAACAGGTGATTAAGACACTAAGGTATTCTCAGGTTCAAGTACAATATCTTCTACTGTACATTCTACAACAGTGAGGAAAACTTGCCACATGTAATGATCATACTGTATTTTTAATTATAGTTAAACTGGTATCCAGACCACTCTGTGTGCCACTAGTTGAGTGCCAAAAAATGCCGCAAGAATAGAAAATCTTCTGTGACTTCACAGAATGTATACTGTATACTGCTGTGCACTGGAGAATTTCTCTCAAATCATAACTCACATGCAGCATTCAGCATGAGAAGGATAAATACCCACGCCTAATAATTTTTTCTGGGATTGTTTTAAGTACTGGATATGGTCCTGTCACTTATTGCACAAAGACTACTTTTTACTTGATTTGACAGAATCAAAGAACTTCAGATCTACATTCTTTAAAAAAGAGTAATTTGTAAACTGATAGCTGCCTAGCCCAGTTTACATTCCTTCTCTCAGATGACTGCAGCTCCTCTGCAGGTCAGTTGCTGTAAAACTGACAGCTGTTAAAGTTTAGCAGGCACAAAATCATGAATATTTCTCATGCATGTGTGGTAATTCTGCAGGCAAAAAGAAGTTGACAGAGCAGAGAATTCTGAAAACTAGCTTTGCAAAGTGTATACTTAGGTTACATATACAATGAAAACAGGCTGAGCAGAACAGCTTTGTGTATGGGAGCATATGCAAGAAAGCAAACACCCTCTCTGCTTAACTGATAGCTCTAAAGAAATTAACCACATTTACCTGCAAGACAGGAACAAAAGCACTTTTTCTGCAACTTCTCTTTTCCTAGGAATGTGGTATTATCTTTGTCTTTTATTACAATGCCAGACAAATATAGAGAATATTTTCCTTAAACACTCACACATCTCAAACCTGTCTCCTTATAGAATTCGTTCCTGTACTTAGTTTCAACATTTTTCTTATTCCTACAGAAACAGGGATGTTTTTGCTGTGACCAAGTGTTTCAAATTATTCCTATGCTTGACTATACTAATAATAGCAACTGCTCTCTTCAGACCCCTCATGTGTTAAATTAATCAGCACCAGAAGGTCAAATGTACATAAAGCAGCTTATTCATTTATTAACTGAAATGACCTCATCACCATGTTTTGGTTTTCTGTTTCTTCTTTTTATGTTCATGCAGTCAAATACTATCACAGAAATATCTTCTGAACTCGAAACTTGCATTGATTACATGCTACTTGCTTTTTGACACCATAGCAAAACTGAATTTTGTCATTTCAAAGAAAACAATTTCCTTAGCTCCTCAGTTAATCTCATGTGTGGAGGCAACTTCCAACACTCTTGCTCCCTCCACCTCCCCCATTATGCCACCCAAGTCCAGGCCATGTTTGCAAAAAGCCCAAATGCATGTCCACAGGCCCTTTGGCACAGTGAGGAGAGAATGTCAGCAATGCATGGCCATTACCTATGTTGTGTAAGGTCAGTTTTAATTTGTATTGCATCTTCTACACAGATGTGACTTCATCCGCCTTATGCTTTAAGTCAGCTGAATATGAGCTAGCTGCAGATCAAAAGCTGCACAGTTTGGCTAACACTGTGTAATACTTGAGAAAAAAAGTCTTGTTGAGAGGCCAAGCCACACATTACTTTGAACACAAAGCTGCTCTTAACTGCCGCTAAACAGAGCTGCCCTGAGTCCAGTTTGAAGTAGGGCAAGTGTATATTTTTACACTTACTGCCAGGAAAGGACTTCACAGGCATATCCTTGCTTTCCAAGGCCTGATGATTAAAATGTCCCTGGATAAGATTAGGTTCATATACTTCATTTTTCACACTGCATGGCCACCTGGATGGGAATTTTTAGGAGACCAGTGGATTTGTTCAAAAGAGCCAGGTGGGAATTAGGGGAGGACAAGGGTGAGCTCATTGTTGGTGGGATGGCCACTGCTTGCCCAGGTCCCCTTGTGCCTTACATCAGTTTCTGTTCTGGTCCAAAATGGTGCAAGCTGACCATGCGGCCCTGCTGGAAGCATTAAAGTGCATTCCTGGAGGAGAGTACCAGTGAACAGGAACAGATAAAAGAATGGTGACACATGCTAAATTTGGGTGTTCCACTGCCCTGGATTCAAAGGCAGCTGAGACCACACTGGATCCTCAGGTGGTGACTATATGTGGTGGCTAACAGCTGGCATGAAGGCCTCACAGTTATGAGTAATCCTAACTATAATTTTATAACTGACACATAACTGATTATATAACTAATTATATAATTACTTTGATTATATAACTCGACCAGTCTGGACTGTTGGGGAGCAGGCCTAGGCTGTTGGGGACATGGGCAGCTATTGGCCGGTTGGCCGGGTGGCAACTGGTTCAGCCAATCAGGATTAACTGTGCGGACCTTCAACTCTATTATATAAGGAGAATGCCAGGCAATAAAAGTTGACTGTTGTCACATGACCCTCGGTGTGTTCTGTCGCATGCCTGTCTCCAATACCAGCGACAACTAAATACATTTCTCTCTCCTTTTTCTCTCTTTCTCTCCTTCTTTTCCTATCTTCTTCTTCTCAAAGTGTACTGTAAGCCAGACAATAAAAATTCCTATCAATGCCTTGTTAAGTGCCTTGTTGTGTTTGGAGAAGTTAAAGTTTGTGAAGTGCCTTACTTTCTCTGAGTTGTTTTAAAATTTGCCAAGTTACCTTATTCTACCTCAATGTTCTAAAGTTTGCAAGTACAAGTTTGTTTTGAACCTCCTGAGAATTTTGTTGTTTCTCCAGAAATTCTCCAGAATTTTGTTGTTTTCACCTGGACACAGCTCAGAGTAAATCAAACAACCTTCCTTTAAATCTACCAAGTGGACCAAGGCATTACAGAGTTCAAGAAGAATTGGGTAAAAAAAAAATATATATATAGGGATCTCCTAAAATTTACCAGGAATTGCAGGCTTCCACAATGGCTCCTTTGGACAAAACTGACAGAACCGGCCATTTGGTGAGGTAGCAAATTTGTGTAAAGTACCTAATCAGTAAAGAAATGAAGATTTTGAGGGATGCTATCTGCTTCTTCAGTTCTTCATCACTAAAAATGTTGGCAAATTAGAAGTCTTGCCTAGTTTGTCCAACTGTGTTGCTGGTGTAAAAAACATCTTGTCCTACAAATTGTGCTGTGAACAAAGTGTAGCTACAGCAGTATTACTGCAAGAAATGTTTGCATATCCCTCTGAACCTGTAGATGTCTGTCTTTGACTGGATGTAAACATACAACAGTCACATTCTGAAAATACAGAATTAGGCAAATGTTTAAAAGGCCTGGTGTACAGCATACGCTAGGCTAAACCTTTCCTACACAGACCCAGATCCCTCACTGCAGATTTTCCTTCACTTCGCTGATTTGCACACAGACAGCAACAAAACTCGGAGTCTTATCTGGAAGCAATGTGAATGTAATCAAAAAACGTAAGTTCTACTTTTCACTTTACAAGATTAGTCGTTTAAACCTTTTGTCACTGTGAAGTATAAATTTATACAATTGAAAAAGGTATTATTTTTCTATGTTTTACTGCATTTTTGAGTCTTGAGTAGAAAGGTAAAGCTCTAAGGTTACAAAAATTAGTATCAATGCAGAACAAAAGATCCCAAAATTCTGTTCATAGTTTTTTCCTTTCACTGTCTCAACCCTGTTACTTACTTTGTTTGCTAGTATCAGTACCATATTAGAGCTACTGATATGACTGCTTAAGACAAAGCATCAATTCAAAATGTTTTAGAGACTAAAATATGAAGTTCCCTTTCATTGTCTCCTTAGGCAAATTACTTGTAAATAAAATCCACATGGAATAAGTATAAAAATCCCATATGAGTGAAATTTAGGAAATGTCAGTCTTCTGAGCATTTGGATTGGAGTGTGGGTAAAGACTGCCTCTCAGTGGGCACATCTGTTTGTGTCAAAGTGAAAGTCACCTAAATAACTGTAAATCCACCACCATGATATGTGTTCTAGTGAGTTTGTCACTATGCAAATAAACCTGAACAAGACTGCCATCAAGCATTTCCCAAGAAATTCAGCAATTCCTATGATTTACTATACTTTTGTGCACTATTACATGCATCATAACAGGATCACAGAATCACGCAGGATCACAGAATCACACAGAACCACAGAATCAGTTAGGTTGGAAAAGAACTCTGACATCATCTCTGACATCAACCTCTGACTGAAAACTACTATGCCAATGAGACCATGGCACTAAGTCCAGTCTTTCCTTGAGTGATTCAACCACCTCCCTGGGCAGCCCATTTCAATGTTTAATCACCCTTTCTGTGGAGAAGTTCCTTCTAATATCCAACCTGAACCTCTCCTGCTATAGCTTATTTCCTCTCATCCTGTTGATAGTTGTCCAGGAGAAGAGATTGGCCCTCACCTGGCTAAAACCTGGAGTTGTAGAGTGATGAAGTCACCACTGAACCTCCTTTTCTCCAGAGTAAATAACCCCAACTCCCTCAACCACTCCTCAAAGGACTTGTGCTCCAGACCCTTCATCTACTCCATTACACTACTTTGGACCACTCAAGCACCTCAATGTTCTTCCTTAAACTGTAGGGTCGAAAACTGAACCCAGTTCAGTGACCTCACCAGTGCCTAGTGCAGGAGGACAGTCACTGCCCTGCCACATTATTGCTGACTGAGCCAGGATGCCGTTGGCCTTCTGGGCCACCTGGGCACAGCTCGCTCAGGTTCAGCAAGCTATTGACAAGCACCCCCAGGCACTTTTTTGCTGAGCCACTTCCCAGCCACTCTGTCCCCAGCCTGTAGCTCTGCATGGGGTTGTTGTGGCCAAAGTGCAGGACCCAGCA
This sequence comes from Ploceus nigricollis, assembly GCA_013399945.1. Classification (NCBI taxonomy): domain Eukaryota; kingdom Metazoa; phylum Chordata; class Aves; order Passeriformes; family Ploceidae; genus Ploceus; species Ploceus nigricollis. The sequence continues at coordinate 38,890 of VXBC01006960.1, read as the reverse complement.
ATTGGTCTTGTTGAACCTCCTACCTTTGGTCTTAGTTCATCTTTCAAGTTTTAAGAAATGGAATTCCTACACTTAAAGTACAGGAGGCTTTTCTGGGAATAAAAAATATTTGTTTTTTCAGCTACACACATAAATAATGATCTTTTCTTCGTATTCAAGTACACTTTGGCTAATNTAAAACAAAATAATAAAATAAACAGGAGGCAATTTGTAAGGTATTCTGTACTACTCTGATGACAGTGAGTATGTGAAAACAAAGACAATTCTGAAGAGATTGCTATGAACGAAATAAAGACCAAACAGCAGTTTATTATCTTTGATAGCATATTCTACTATTTGACAGAACAACATATCTTATTTCGTGTTGAAGTAAGCAGTTCAACAGCAATGACATAAAAGTGAGATGGAAATTAGTACATTTTTCTAATTATAGGGTTATTTTTCCTGTGTTTATCTCTCACTTTTGATTTTTGTTTATAGTAACTTTTTTACACTAATGTTTATATTCTTCCAGAAATGTAGTGCTTTGAAACTTTCATTATATTACTTTTATTCCTTCAGTTGTCCCTGAGACAACTTCTTAGTCTCAGGAAGCACTTTTGCAAATATCTACCTTCATGCAAAGGCACCTTTTTTCACTATATAAGTGAAAAACACTTTCATTATTAAACAACATGACAGAACATGCCAAGCAAAACCAAAACTGCTATTTGCTTTGGGATCAGACTGAGTGGTTGGTACAGAGGTGGGAGAAGAAAGAGGCATTAAGAAAAAATTGAAGGGTGAAATAAAGTTGCAGAGGATTGGAGGAATGCTAATTGGAGAGTTTGCAATGCACTATTTCTAGAAAGTCTAAATCAGAGCACAGAAGGAGTGGAAAAGTCATAGGTTATGTCCTTCAGAAGGAAATCTTTGAAGCCCACTTGTTTTCTTGAAGACCAGCTGTTTCTAGGTTCAAGTCCCATGGTTACAAGACATTTTTGAAATGGAGTGTGGTTACGTTCTTTGTGCAAGACTGATAAAATCAGTTTATGAGCTGGCTGCACCTCTGAAAGGTTAGCAAGCCACAACACTTGGAGAACAACACAGTTTTAGCATGCACTTGGTATTAGGACACTGCTGAACAGTGAACTCTCAAGCTCTATGCTCCAAGAGCAGTCAAGCAGGTTTCCATATTTTTTTATTCTTTTAAAACCTTTTTTCCTCTAGTCCTGAACTGACCCTAACAAAGGAATTAAGCCAGACTGTTGAAGTATGAGTCACGGAGAAGCTGACTTGAAAATGAATATTCTTTGGCTTCTCCTTTATTCTCCCTTTTCCCACCAGGTTCCCTGGGCTAAAGTCCTTGATTTCTTTTCTTCCTGATATCCAGTTTAACAATCAAAATATTTTATTTAAATTAAGCATAGAAGCAAAATACTTGGAAGTATAAAAACACCAGATGTAGATACAGGAAAGGGCTACAAAGAAGTAAACAAGGAAGGGATTCAAATGACACTGAAAATTAATATTATTCACGTTTTAAGGAACCACACATAAAAGGTTACATAGCCCTTAAAAATTATGACAGAAGTACTACCATTGCATGCAATAAGTTAATATTTTGGAGTTGGGACAGCTACTTGTCATGTTTAAATAACTTAATAAAGAGTTAATTCTCAAGCTGACTATCCTCTAAGACAAAAAGCCTTTTGCAATGTCACAGAAAGTTCAAAACTGTGTTGTATCTTAGTTAAAAAACACAACAGACCTTCATACAAAAAAAAAATTAGTAAATTATTAGGTCCAGGATAAGTTAAGGTTTAATTCCCAATATATATTATATAAAATTATCCCAATAATTTTTCCTTTTCTTGGAGGATAGCTAAGTAAAAACATTGCCATGCTGTGAGTCTGCACTTGGCACCTATGCTCATCAGAGAGGTGCTAGTCTTTGTACATGGAGCTTTAAGTGATTTTTATTTGAGAGTCTTTTGTGTTCTCTATAGGAAAAACCACCAGCTATCAGCCAAGTTAAATAATTCTCCATTTGTATTAAATATTTTTGCCAGATAATCAGACAACTATGGTACAAAATGTATTTGAAACTTTCAGTATAGAAGTAATATTTTTAGCTTTATCCAGTCAGTACATTTAAATGGTTTTCATATTTAAAAAGGTGTGCCACTAAAGAGAATTGCTTCACAGCTGGAGGCTGGATTGTCAGTTTGGAGACACTGTAATAAATCTGTCATGAATGCCACCATACAGATATCCTTCATGCCCTTAACAAGAATGTTCATTTTCTCTCATTTAGAATTTTCATGGCCTTTTATTTATAGTTGAAGGAAAGAAAAAGTTACAAAGACCAGTTACAAAGGACTTTGATATCATTTGCAAGCAGAAGGTGGAGGTGAAAAGATTATTAAACTGCTAGGAAACAGCACTTTCCAAAGGAGTGGGCACTGGGTCTGTCAGTGGTGCTCTGGGTACAAAAGAATAGCCTAGCTGTCAGCAACAGATAGAAATTTAATAATACACAAAAGGGCTGACAAATACAGTTTTTTGGTGATTGGTATAAACGCAAATCTCTAAAGTACATAAGCTACAATAATGCATAGTATTGTGTGTTTTGGTATTGTGCAATGTAGTGTAGTATACTGCAGTATGTAAGAAGGGAAAGTATGTGTTCTACTGGACTGTCTTCCATTTCTCCCAATGAGAAAACTGAAATGAATGTTGCTTTACAAAAGAAATAAGGAAAGACCAAGTGACCGAAAAATATTCTTGCAGTAATATGCACTAAGTACAGGTATCAAATTAGGAAGTGAAATTATAATAGCAAATGCTGTCAGTGCCAACAAGAGTTCATCTCACCTAAAAATTCAGTGATGAGTGAAGTCTCTCAAATTCCAGAAAAGATTAGCATGAAAATACAATTGGTTTATATCTGCACTGTGGCTTTTGCTTACCAATTTACAAAACATAATCCATAAGTCTGCTGCTTTTTGCACAGGCTGGTATAAACAGTAGATTCCTTATCACCACTTTCCCCCTGACTAGTTTTTTCTACTGCAGGTAAAAAATATGGCCACCACTTACTAAGGAACAGAGTAGTTTGGTGAGCACAGTCTACCTCTTTATGTAACCTGAAAATAAGTCTTAAATATTCAACAAAACTCCATCTCATCCCTGCCTTTATCCTAGTAAATTATATATTTTTTTTTCCCAAGAAGGAAAAAAGTGGAACAGCTGTTTCTGAATCCAACATTAACTAAACACTCATAGTTTCTAATTATTATATGCATAATCCATAGAGAGAAATGTTATTCAATGTAATAAGAAAACTATTTTCACAATTTCATACCTTCTCCTACTCGCATGTACTTTATCTGGAGACTGGACACTATGGCTGTTTCATTCATGAACTACCTCCAGTCTTCACTACCGAAATTGAAAATATGGTTAGTTCTTAAGACACATAAATTCACTGGAGTAGTTTGTATTTTCCAGCATAAGAGAAGAAGAAGAGACTATTTGAAAAATTATGCTTTTGGACACAAATTAATGTTCTTTAAAAATTATCTCCTCCTCTTCCTTTTGCCCCCTTTCCCTTCTCTGGTTAATGGGAAAACTACCAATGGAAGCGCTGGCAGCAATTCTTCCTGCTTCTGTTCCAGTTGCTAAGAAGAAGGAAAAGTCATTTTTCCTGTGGAAAAAAGGTTGACGCTTCTGGCTCCAGTATAATTTTTTATAGCTCTGTAAAGTATTCAACTGCTCACTTCAGTCTCCATAAATTTATATGAAGAAACAAAAGGAGATATTTATATGTAGCCACAGCATGTTTTTAGCACAGCAAGGGCTACCATAAGTAAAACCTCTTTGGGCTTTATGGTTTCAACTTCTTTCTCAAAGGGGAGATTTTTCAGGAAAACAATTCATTGCTTGAGTGGAGGTTAATGGCATTGTTAATTTATAGAAAGTCATCACCAATATTTTAAGAACTCTTTACTTACCCTAGTCAATCAGTAACAGCTAAACCACATTATGAGATAGAACTGTGTAAGTGATTAATTCCAAATCTCCCATAAACTTCTCAGTAGCACATGGAAAATTACAAAGTGTCTGCCCTGTGGTAAGAATTTAGCATCCTATCTACTGTGGAAAAACCTAGAAAAATACACAAGGAAATGAGAAAGAACTCCGCAGGCAGGCAAAATTTTAAAGACTTTCAAGTGAACTATTTTGAGAAACATAAAAACTCCCCTATATTTACATTTACCTATATTAAATTTCAAAGCGGCTACTATTATTTAAGGAACCTTGTTTAATTATTAACATCTTAACAACGAATATATAACATTGGTTTAAAAACAGGCAAGAAGAATACTGCCTGTTGAATAACAATCCTGAGTAAACCTTCACAGACTTGAATTCCAGCAGATAGTCTCAGAGAGTGAAACTACTTTTTAATGGAAAATTTAACAGAGAATTTGAGCTCTTGTCAATGGGAATCTTTTAAAGTTAAGGTAGAAATGCTTAGAGTGGGATCTTTCAAAGAAAATCCTAATTGATAGACAACTAAATTTCTGGAAAAGCAACTCAGAATGTAGTATAGATATTAATTTTGGTTATTATCTCAAAGTGGGATTATAGACTTGGTAGACAAAAATTGAGATTTTTTTTTTTTACTAAGAATATTCTTATACTGTGATTCTTTTCACATTAAGTAAATAGAGCATTGGACTGAGGCTGAAGGAATCCGGGTTTGAATCTACCCGGTTTCTGCCCTATCCTAATATAAAGACTCACAGAAGCTAAAGAATGCTTCTCTGCCTCTCACTGTCTCTATCTGCAACACAAAAATTTCAAATATTTTTTAAGAACTTTGCAGTGGGCTGTTAAAAAAATTACACAAAATACTACATGCTGTAGCTGTACTTATTTTTAAAGCCATCTGTCGCTTGAAATGAAGAGACAAGTTGTCATGCTTGGGCCATGCAAGTCTGTATTTCAGACCTCTACTGACTTAATGCTACAAAGATTAATAAGTAATATTATAATTATGAACAGTGGCTAAACAGCAGTCCAGATTCCAAAGCCAAAATATAGCTCTCTTTCATGTATATAAACGTGCCCCAAATTAAACAAACTAACTTCAAAGGTCTACAAGACCAGAACTAACCATTGTCACCTTTGAGGGTCACTTTATGAACATTGCTCTTGATTTGTTGAAGTTCACTGAGCTACATTCATAGTGTTTGTTATTAAACATGAAATCTGATTCTGTGGAAAAAAATACTGTATTTCTGGAACGTTAAGCCCTGTGCTAGCAGCTTACAATTTACAGCTCTTTTGATACCATTTGGAACATAAGCCTATAAAAAATTAGCATACCATTTTCTAGTGGTGCTTTCACTTCTGTTTTTCCTGCCATAGCGATAGAAGATATCAAGGGCCTTCCATGCTGGGAGGTTTTCAATTAGCTTCTTCGTAGTATTTGACTCAAGAGACGCCCAGCTGGATGTAAATTTTTATGCCAAAACATATTGTTTTGGCAAAAAACTTTTGTCTAGAGTTATCTTTACCATAGGCATCCCTGCAAAAAGTCTATGCTGACACAGCAATATCAAGAAAAAGGTATTCATGTCATGCATTTTGAGTTTGAAAGGTATAAGTAGAGTAGGGATTGCCTGATTGATTGATTGATTGATTGATTAACTAGGGTCCGCAGAGGGAACAGTCACACATTATAAGGTAAGTATCTCAGACAGGGAGCTGAGAAGTGATGCATCTTGGTGGCCAGAGTGTAGTTACCATTGGTGCTCCTACCTAGTAAGTTCCCCTTTTTGAGAAATTTTATCAGTCTGGAAGGGTCAGATATGGTTGTCTTGTTTCATTGCTGCTTAGCTCTCTACAGCTCTGTAGAGTAAGGGTGCTGAGCATTTTTTTTAAATCTTTTTTTTTCTGTCTGAGGAAAGTACCTTAACAAGCCACAGTATACATGATCATTTCATACATGATCTAAGTCCACTAGATAAATATCAGAGTCTTGCCATAATGATACTTTCTGTAGAGTTTTTCAGCTCTAGATTTCCAACAATGGCTGGTTTGAATCAAGTAAATAAAACATCCTACCCATTAAAAACTTTGACTAAAATTTTGGGCACAGCATTTTGATAAGAATTAACTAATTTTTTTTCTCTCCGAGACAGCCCTGCTTTTAACCTAGAAATATCTCCTGGAGATAATTAAGCAGTGCTGCGCGTATCCTGCAGAATGGCTATTCAAGGCTACCACAGTGTCTGTGTCACACATCCCACACAGAAGCTGCTATGCGCTAACAGCCATTCACACGGGTGAATGAATCCCCTTGAGCAGGCAGGTCCTAGCTACCACACAACACAAGAAAAGCCACAGAAAGCAGGAGAACTCCATCTAAAAGTCTCTGGTACTAGACTGAGGGACCAGGAGGGATTTAAGCAAAATTCGATTTATTATCCAGTTATTCCTTTTATTATTTACCCAAAAATGCTAACTGCTGTCTCCTACTTGTCCCATGCTTCTATAATTCCTCTCTTTCTCTTCCAGAATGACTCACAGAAAGACATTATCTTCCAAAAAAACACTCACATACTGTATCCTCATTTGCCTTTTAATCTTATCTATTCTATTGCTGTAAATCACTATTTCACTGCTTTAAATCTCTGATTTTCACTGTGATTTTCTGGTTTTACCAATCCTGAATAAATACATAACATAAGCAAACTTTTTTCCAAGTAAAGATGGAATTTATACATAACCAAAAGTTCAGTTTATGGAGTAGACACATCCTTTTTTCTATTGTTATTTCATTGGTTTTGACAGTGTGAACAACCAGCTAATTTCTAGTTTCTACTAAAATGAGAAAAGTTCTTTGAGCATGACCACAAATTCCCTTGAAAATGGTCTGTTAAGATTCAAAGCACTGCACTCTTTTTAACTATCCTGGTAAACTAAAAAAAAAAAAAATTGTTCAAAATCCCTCCACCTCTGCTTATTTGTGTGAATAAAGCAGGAAAGTACAATTTGCTTCTTATTTACCCTTGCCCTTTATACTCTTATCTTCATATTCTTTTTGGAAAAATAAGGCAGGATCACACAAGGAATACAGGTAAGGCAGCATCTGCCAACCACACAGGAAGGATTGGTGGCATATTTTTGGAAGAGAAGTCAAAATAGAATTCTGAGTATGCTTAGTGAAAAAAAATACTACATTTCTCCTGAACTCCAACAGAAACAGTTATTTGGTATTTTAAATCTATTAAAAATCCTTGAATGGTGCTTATACAGACCCAAGGAAAAACAACATCTTGGGCATACAATGTAGTTTGCCATCAATCACAGTTATTACCAGCTGTTTGGGAAAATACTATTATTCTACACTGTTCCTGTTTCCCAGGAAACACAATAAGACTGAACACAAAGCAGACCTCAGCTTGAACTCTGGAAAGGTACAAAGGCACAAAAAATTGCCCATGCATTCAGCACATGATTGCTGAATGAGAATGTTTGGGTCTGGACACACTGGCACACACCTGTATTTACTAATGATGGTAATAAAGCCAAGCGCACAGCTTCCAACCTCTCTGCCTGTGAACAATTACCTAGGATGCTCTTTTTAATATTTTTTGTTTGTTCTTTTGAAAACTGAAATATTTATGATGGCAAAAATTAACTTTATGCCCCATTTTTACACCTCTCTCTGTGATGCTTGCAATGGAAGTATGACAAATAGTAAGGCTCTCAGGTCTAAGGTGAGGCCTGTTTGTTTGACTCTTAAGATTAGCTAACTTCTTTCTTAAGGAGCAAAAGCATTACTGTTGTGCAAAACAACAGTGTCCAACTTTGCCTTGTTTGTGAGAATGCCAGGTAACATTCTCAAAAGCATTACACTGTAGTACCAGAGAACATATTTACTAGTGATGGCAGCCTGAATACACTCATGTTTTGTCTACAGATTCCTGCTTCTATCTGCCCAAACATGGGAAAATTCTTGCTCTTTTTATTTAATCCATAAAACTAAGACTAGATTTACAAGACTAAATCTTGCCTAGACCTATTAAGTTTCATCAAAAGCACCAGGGACAGAATTCCAAGAACCAATTAGAAATGTTTGACAAAAAAATAATGCTATTAAAGTGATTGAAAGAATACATTTAGTCTACAGCGTACCCTGCATTTGCCTATTGTCCTCAAAGCCTATGACTCTGAGGCACACAACCCAGAAATCAAACACAGCAAATTACTTTCCATGCTGGATACTTAAAATTGTGCTCACAACTCTAAAACATCAACATCACAACTGATCTCTTTCATAATGAAGAAGTGCACCTTCACGGAAAGATCAGGCTTTTCTCATTAGTGAAAAACAAGCTGAAACATGCTGCTGTTAACAGTTTTAGTACTTCTGTTTATCACAGTCACCAATGTTATCACACCTAATCCTCAGAAATTGATTAAATTTACTATTTCTGACTGGAGAAAAACAGCACTAACAACTGTAATCCCCACTTCTGGAAAATTCCACATGCAGGAATTTTCCATTCTTGTTTGCTGAAATGAATACCTGAACTACAGCTGGCAAGAAAATAAAATCTATTCAAAGATAAGTGAATCCCACCTGTGGAATATTTAATAACCTAGTAGATGTTCAGCTAGGACACAGTAGTCAAAGGTACAAACATCTTGCTCTTTCTCAATAAATAGCACTAATTCATCTAAGGTTAATATACCAATAATGATCTGCAAAACATTTTATGCAGAGTAGAACAGCTTAACCTCAGAGAAGGAGAGACACTTCAGCTGTACATGTCACTTGTATGAAAGCTGACTTCACTGCAAAAAAATCTTCCTTAAACAAATTCCTAAGCTAAATACAACTTTTGCTATTATACAGTAGAAATGCAGTCCAAAGGGAGAAACACTGAGAATCACAAGTGTGAGGTTCCAGTGAATGACTCTCAGCTTTAAAGAACTCTTTCAAACTTTAACTAGAGTTCAGATTCTACTTTAAAGTAAACTTAAGCTAATCACATCACAATTCAGTTCATTTGCAGGTTTACATGACATTTTTAGAGCTACATCACCATTGTGCAATTGTAAGTATTTCAATACAGGAAAGTCCAATCTGAAGTCAATTAGGGTCAGATTTTCACTGCCTTATTTCCCTGTGTGAGTCATCCCCTTGATTTCAGCAGCAAAATCTGCATGACAGATATATTACCAGCAAAAGTATGAAGAGTTTAAACTGTCCTTCACTGCTTTGTTTATTTGATATGAATATGTATTTGTGTGTATTTTACTATCCTTACGTTTACTAATGTAATACTTAAGTGACTTAAATACATGGGATTGTACCTATATACTAGATAAAGGATAAAAGTTGCAATAATAATGATTTTAAACTCACACATGTTCTAAGTCGACTCTAATTTTCACCATCAGCTATTTCTAGCTATCTTTTCCTGTTTTCTGTATTTCTATACAGAAACTGCATCTGGTTCCTATTCAGTTATCAGAATGAGAAGGGGTAATTTTATCATGCTAGATAATTTTTTAAGCATCCCTGCACCAGATTAGTGGATTCATCTTGGTGTAACTCCTTATAACTGGAGTATAACTGTGCAGTAAGCCAGACTCCATGGTAAACCAACATGTATCGATTTGCAGAACTAAGTGTCACATTTTCTGACACTTCCTCTATCAAGAAAATATTAAAAGTCTGCTTTGAGATACTGTATACTTTGCAGGAAAAGCAAAGGTACCATTCAATTTCAACATTTTAACTTTAGCCACCAAAAAGTTGACATGCTTTTCTTGGTTTTTTACAGTTTTTGTTAGAAAAACCGAAACAGAAGCATATTCTACTTTCAATCTTCAGCAAGACCAACTAACATATCAAGAAATTATGAAACTACCATATTTATGTTTTTATCAAATATATTTCATAAATCTAATCAGCTTATTGCTACATAGTGTCAGAAAAACTGAGCATATCCCCTCTACTGAGCAGGGTGTATGATAGTCCTACATAGGCTTTTCTTCACTTTGAAAGAGAAAAGCCATCCTAAAGCTCACTCAATAAATGTGTGCAAGACAGGCAGCTTAGAAACACCATGCAGGTCAAGGAAAATTTCAGAGTGGCAGCAGAGATAAATATATTCTGTATTCAGATAACCATGTTCATAATTAAAGCAAAGTGTGCCATCAGCTGTCATTTAGGATGCTGTGCTACAGTTGCTAAGGCAGAAGTGGTATCATATAACTGATGATACTCAAGAGATTTAACTGGCCCTCCCCCAAGCAGCAGTATTATAACAATAAAATAAAAACAAAAACTGAAGAACCTCTCTATGTGGCTGCATGGCACACAGCAGAAGGGAAACAATATTAATTTTGTGAAATCAAAGATCTAGGAACTATTCTGGTTATCAGAAGTAGAAACTTTAGGAGGTTACCTGCAAACAAATTTTTTGAACACTCTGGGATTGCAATTCCAAGTATTTATATTTAATTTTTGCTAACACCGTTTGCTTCAGGAACATTTGCTCTTCCTGCCAACAGCAAAAATTCCTGTCACAATGAATGAAGGAAAATCTGCTTGGTTTTCATATTAGATTCTTTAAAAAATATATTATTACTAGGTCATTTTCAAGCCAGGACCATAATAAAATGTTTGCTTTTGATCCATGGTATACCCATTACATGGTGAACACATGGGACTCATACTAAGTAAACTGGCAGCACAGAAAAAAGGGTCTTAGGGAAAACAGAGCACAAGAAAATGGTGTGGAAAGATGCCGCCTATGGAGGTGACACAGGAAATCTAGATGAAAGCACAGGTTCTGGGAGAGACAGCTGTGGAACTGAAGCTAAGGACAACAGTGTCCTGTTCACTGATTGAAACACTGCCTGGATGGCCAGGCTCAAAGTGTAGTGGCAAATGGAGTTTCATCTAGTCAGTGCCTGGTCACAAGTGGCATTCCCAAGGGCTCAGTATTGGGACCAAGGGTCTTTAATGTCTTTATCAATAATCTGGACAAGGGGATCAAATGCACCCTCAGACAGTTTGTGAATTACACCAAGTTGTGTGGGAGTGTTGATTTGCTGGAGGGCAGGAAAGCTCTGCAGAGGGACTTTGACAGGCTGGGTTGATTGGCCAACACCAGTGGCATGAGATTCAAATGCACCCCAGGTGCATTTGATCCCCTCATCCAGATTATTGATCAAGACATTAAAGACACTTGGTCCCAATACTGAGCCCTTGGGAACCAAGCGCTGGATCCTTCACTTTGGCCACAACAACCCCATGCAGAGCTACAGGCTGGGGACAGAGTGGCTGGAAAGCTGCCCAGTAGAGAAGAATTTGGAGATGCTGGCTGAAAGCATCTAAACATGAGACAGTTGTGTGCAGGCACCAAGAAGGCCAGTGGCATCCTGACTTGGATCAGTAATAGTGGCCAGCATTACCCAGACAGTGACTGTCCCCTTTGTACTGGGGACTGGTGAGGCCACATCTTGAATCCTGGGTTCTTGACTGCAAGAAAGAGATTGAGGTGCTGGAGTGAGTCCAGAGAAGAGAAATAGAGCTGGTGAAGGTATCAGAGCACAAGTCTGCTGAGGAGCAGCTGAGGAAGCTGGTGGGGCTCAGCTTGGAGGAAAGAATGACCAGATGTAACCTTATCCCTCTCTACAGATGCCTGAAAGGAGCTTGTAACCAGGTAGAGGTTGGTCTCTTCTCCCAGGTAACAAGTGACAAGAGGAAATGTCCTCAAGTTGTGCCAGGGGAAGTTTACGCTGCATATTAGGGAAAATTTCTTCACCGAAATTGTTGTCAGCCCTGGAACAGCTGCACAGGAATGCGGCAGAGTCAACATCCCTGAGGGTATTTAAAAGACATTTAGATATAGCACCTGAGGATGTGGTTTAGTGGTGGACTTGACAGTGCTGGGTTAATGGTAGGACTTGATTTACATGTCTTTTCCATCCTAAATAATTATATTAATTTTTAATAATTTCAATCAGAAGGAAACAGCATTCTTTTTTTTTTTTGCTTATTTTCTTAATGAAATTAATTTTTCAGTAACTTAATTTTTTTTCAAAGAAAGCACATCTTTAGCAGAGAAAGTAACTGTTTTCACTTTCATAAATGGCTTAATTTTATAGCATAATTTTATCTTATTTTTGATATTAAGTATTAATATATCACTTACAAAGCTGTGTGATGGCCTCAAAAGATTAAACAGCTACACACATTATACAGAATTGAATGATCTGCATATCTAGGATTTTTTTGTTCTATCAAAAAATGCTACTGATTTAAGTCACAATCTGGGGTAAAAAGATGATTCATGATCTTTTTAGCTAAGAGAGTGAAACCTTGACAGTGAATTCTAGGAAAGTTAATTTTATTTTAAATTATTTAACACTTTCTAGAGCTTAATTACTGGTGTTTAAAGGATGAAGTTGGTTCTGCTCTCATAGTATAAAAAATAGCTACTGAAATGCATGAACACAGGTATTTCTGTGTATGAAGCAGCATTTTTTTAACAGCTTGATATTGTTTGGGAGAGGAAGTTGGGGAGACTTGACCATATCTGAATTTTTCCAAAGGACAGACTTAATTATTTGCACAAGAAAATAAAAGCCCCACTGCAAATCAACTGAGATGGTCAATTTAAATAGTAAAGGCAAAAGCAAGTATGTGTGAAAACCAAAAAGTTTCAGAATTATAAAGGCATCTCAACATAGCCAAAGAAACCTACAGAATGTGCTGTAACATTACTAATATTTTATAAACTATTGAAGCTATTATCACATGACATGGAGACTACTGCCAAACATTCACAAAACTGGGCTTCATTACTCTCTTTAATGTTCATCAGAATCGGAAAAGGCAGGCTTTTAAATGCAATTAATGCTTTGTGTTATGAGGAAAGTATAGTTAAGATACTAGTCTGAGGTCTAGGAGTTCAGCAAATGCCCAATATCACCATAACTATCATCCGTAGTCTAAAGCAGGCGATGCAACATTAAAACCTAAGAACCGGATTCCAGCTCTAAGATGTAGCTGCCTGGACCTTGTGCTGGGTCCCTACTTTGAAATAGGTGTCTGACTTCTCTGTCGGGGTGATAGCTCCAAACAGACACACTACAAATGATTCTCCAAAGTGGACAATCAAGAGACAAGAACACACTTTGGTGCATACCAAGCCATGCTGGGGTGGGTCTTGGTCCCATCAGTGCCATAGTGTCCCATGAATGTACTTCACAGCCCCCAGCATTTTGAGCACAGACTGTACATAGCATATTCTCTATCAGCAGGAAACACAGAAGGGAGAAACCTCCATGAGAACTCATCTCTTATCAGAAGTCAGAGTTGTAGGAAGGTGATGATATTATCAGGTATTATCAGGTTCACAGGACCTGATAAGATTCATCTGTGTGTCCTGAGGGAGGTAGTAGACTAAGTTTCTAAGCCGCCAGCCACATTTTTTTTTTTTAATTGTGGCAACCAGGTGAAATTCCCAATGATTGGAAAAGGGGAAATCTAACCCTCATTTTTAAAAGGGGAAAGTGCAAGAACTGGGGAAGTACAGACAAGTCAATTCTCACGGAAACCATGCTAAGGCACATGAAAAACAAAGCAGGGGCTGGTAACAGCCATCATGGCTTTACAAAGGTCCATATTGGTGACCTTCTGTGATGTGCTACAGCGCCGGTGGATGGGGCAGAGCAACTGACACTGTCTACCTGGACTTATGCAAGGCGTTTGACTCTGCTCCACATGATATCCCTGTTTCTACACTGAAGAGACAGGGATTTGGTGGATGGGCCACTGGGTGGATGAAGAACTGTCTGGACTGCCTCATGGAGAGTTGCGGTCAATGACTTGTTCACATAGAGACCAGTGATGAGCAGTGTTTCTCAGAGGTCAGTACTGGGGTTGGTACCAGGGCTGATTCTGTTCACTGTCTTTGTTGGTGACAGGGACAGTGATATTGAGTGCACCCCAAGCAAGTCTGCTGGTAACACCAAGCCGTGTGTTGCAGCTGACATGCTGGAAGGAAGCGATGCCATCCAGAGGGATCTTGACACGCTTGAGACGTGGGTCCATGCAAACCTCATGGAGTTCAACAAAGCAAAGTGCAAGGTCCTACACTTGGTCCACTTGGTCGTGGCAATCCCAAACACACCTACAGGTTGGGCAGAGAAGTGACTGAGAGCAGCCCTGAGGAGAAAGACTTGGTGGCGATGGTTGATGAAAAATTCCACAAGAGCCAGCAGCGTGCGCTCGCAGCCCAGCGAGCCAAATGCGTTCTGGGCTGCATCCAAAGGAGTGTGGCCAGCAGGATGAAGGAAGTGATTCTGCCCCTCTGCTCTGCGCTTGTGGGACCCCACCTGGAGTGCTGTGTACAGTTCTGGTGTCCCAACAGAAGGAGGACATGGAACTGTTAGAGCAAGTCCAGAGGAGGGCCAAGAAGTTGATAAGAGGACTGAAGCATCTCTCTTAAGAAGACAGGTTGAGAAAGTTAGGGCTGTTCAGCCTGGAAAAGAGAGGGTTGCAGAGAGACCTCCTAGCAACCTTCCAGTAACTGAAGGGGCCTACTGGAAAGCTGGAGAGCGACTCTTTATCAGGAACTGTAGTGATAGGACAAGGAATAATGGGTACAAACTGAAAGAGAGGAAATTTAGGTTGCAAATTAGGAAGAATTTTTTCACTGTGAGGGTTGTGAAATACTGGAACAGGTTGCCTAGGGAGGTTGCAGATGCCACAAATCTCCAAGTGTTCAAGGCCAGTTTGGATAAGGCCCTGCATAAACTGATCTAGTGGGAGGTATCCCTACCCATGACAGTGGGGTTTGGTACTCGATGATCTTTAAGGTCCCTTCCAACCCTTAATGCTCTGTGACTCCATGATTCTATATAATGTATTCAGGAATTGATTAGGGCTCACAGATGGACAATTTCTTCTGTACTTGGCAGAAGACTTATTTCTTAAAACCCCACACATTTTCAGATGGTAGCAATGACCTTATTTTATATAACTGGTCAGTGGTTGCAGGATCCAAATAGGAACAGGAAAGATTTGTCTTTCACGCCCTCCTCTGGTGTGAGGGGCAGGCACACATCTCTGAACTCCAAAACCTCTTTAATACAAGGTTTCCATGCAGTCTTTTGAGCAGAAATCAGAACTGGGATCTCCCTTATTCTAAATAGGTGCCCAATGCATTTAGCTGCAGTCACGCTCCCTCTTGGTCTGTCACTTTGACCTAAGGAATTCTGATATAATTGTTTCAAGCTGGCACAGCATGAAGAGGTGATGTGAAAAGAGCCTCCCACACAGACTAGCCTATAGCCTGGTAGCCAGGTCCCAAGATTAAATGAACCATCTTTATTCATACTGAAAACAGGACATGCCAAAACATCTCACATTAGGGTGTGTAATTTATATGGAACTGTATCTCTAGATTAAAGTTTCACTCTTAGGAACTGGCTATTTATGACTGTCAACATTCACAAATCCTTCCTTGGAAAAATGCTGGTTATAAAAATGAACCTCCTTATTGATAGGTAAGTGGGGAAGAAGAAAGAAAAATCAAGCAGGCAGCAGTTTCAATAGCAGCACTGGGGCATTAGCATCTTTACTGCTGCACCTCCCTCAAAATCACAGTTTGTTTGTTAAAGCCAGGGAATGCAGCACTGTTGACAAAGTCCTTCTACAATTGTAATACCTGGAATGGAAAGAAAGATAAGCTGAAAACTGGCACGTTTTGTCTATAGCAAACACAGCTGAAATATTAGCTCCTGTGGCAACAGTTTGAACAAACAGGACCCGGTATGCTAAATCCTAGTGATGTTGGCAGGTGAACAGTGCTTGAGGTTTAAGGTGGGGCAGCTTTTGTTTACAGACATTGGCACACATACACTGAACCTTATTATCTCTCATTTACAGAACCTGGCATACCTTGGGCGTGGTTTTTTTGTTTGTTTTTTTGGTTTTTTGTTTGGTTGGTTGGGGGTTTTTTTTGAGTTTTTGGTATTTTTTGGAGGCAGGTAGACTTTTTTTGTTCTTGCTCTTGTTGTTGTCATTTTTAAAGAAAAGAAAATAACCAGATGAAGATATATGAAGACACATATGTCTGAGGCATATATGCTAGAAGTTTAAGAAAAAAGAAACAAGTCAAAATTAGATCACAGTATCTCAGCAGTACGTGCTGAGTGAAAAAATTTGAAAAAGTTTGAATCCAAGATGAGAAAGAAAGATTAAGCATTAAAAATTATGTCTGTAGGTTCCTCTTTGAGCTAGAACCCCAGCACAACTCTTTATGGGTAACAAAAACTCTTATATCTCTTGTACATTTTGGTATGCTACCACAGCATGTCACAGTGCAGTACAAGCTTGCTTTCCTGGTTTACCTGCTTCTAATATCCCTCTAAGATGTGTGCTATCTTATCCAGTGTGGACATTGCATTAAAAAAACCCTCCCAAAAACAGCCCTCCCAATTTCCTCATATAATAGTGACAATACACATCCAAAGAATGAGTCAGAAAAATTCACTTAAATCTATCTGGCAAAATGAAGAGCTGATAATATACTGTCAAATAAGCACCTGGATAATTTCTAAGCTTCTCTTGCATTTGTGGGTCAGAAACAGTCATTAAACAGACTTTTATGTAGAACTCATGAAAAAAACCCCACCTTTTTTGAT
>VXBC01006945.1:5128-44303 GCA_013399945.1 Ploceus nigricollis | reverse complement strand
GAGCCTTTGCTTCTCCAGGCTGAGGTTGGTTGGTTGGGCTGCACGTGCATACTGGGTCATGTCCAACTTCTTGCCCACCAACAACCTCCCAAGACCTACACCCCAGGGCTGCTCTCAATTCCTTCCCTACCCAGCCAGTACTTGTGCTCAGGATTGCCCTGACACAGGTACAGGATATTGCATTTGGCCTTGCTAAACTTCATGATGTTCACATGGCCCAACTGCTCCAGCCTATTTAGGTCCCCCTGCATGGCATCCCTTTCCTCCACTGTGTCAGCTGCACCACACAGCCTGGTATCATCAGCAAACTTGCTGAGGGTGCTCTCAATCCCACTGTCCTTTGTCACCAACGAAAATATTAAACAGTGCTGGTCCCAAGGTTCCCTGATGAACATAATTTGTCAATGGTCTTCACCTGGACACTGAGCTGTTGACTGGAACTGTCTGAGTACAACCATTCAGTCATCTCCTTAATCTTCAAGTGGTCTAAACACCAAATCCATGTCTCTCCAATTTAGAGACAAGGATGTTGTGTGGGACAGTGTCAAATACTTCCCACAAATCCAGGTAGATGAGGCTAGTCACTCTTCCCTTATCCACTACCTCTGTAATCCTGTCATAGAAGGCCACCAAATTTGTCAGGCATTATTTGCCTTTAGTGAAGTTTGTCACTAATCACCTTTGTATTTTCCATGTTCCTTAGTTAGTTACCAGAAGGTTTGGCTCCATGGTTTTGCCAAGCTCTGAAGTGACTAACAGTTTTGTGTTCCCTAGATCTTCCTTCCTTATTTTTCTTTTTAAAAATACAGATTATGGTTCCCCTTTTCCAGTCAGTGAGAACTTTACTGGACTGCCATGACTTCTAAAGTATGATGAAAAATATGACAGCTACTTTCTTCACCAGTTCACTCAGGACCCACACAAGAATCTTGTTGGGTGCCATTGATTTGTGCACCTTCAGGTTTCTCAGATATTCTTGAACTTGACCTACAGCAGGTAGCTCTTCATTCTCTCAATCCCTGCTTTCACCTTCTGCAATTTGGATGGTGGGACTGAAGAACTTACTGGTGAAGGAAGAGGCAAAAAAGTAATTGAGTATCTCAGCCTTTTATCTCAGGGTTACAGCCCTGAGTAACCAAGTCTCCTATACCCATCCTGAAAGAGCTCACATTTTTCCTAGTCTTCCTTTATTACCAGTGTACCTATAGAAGCTTTTCTTGCTGGCCTTGATGTCCCTGGTCAGGTTTAATTGTATCAGTGATTTAGTTTTCTTAATCTAATCCCTGGGTAGTCAGTCTCTCCATACTCCTCCCAGGCTATTTGTCCTTGCTCCAAGCCTCTGTAGGCTTCCTTTTAGTGTTTGAATGTGTCCAGCAGCTCCATATTCATCTGGGCACACCTCCTAAGGTTTTCACTTGGCTTCCTGTTCATTGGGAGGCTCCTGAGCCTGAAGGAAGTGATCCTTGAACATTAACCTGCTTTCCTGGGGTCTTCTTCCCTGCAGGGCTTTATCCCATGGCACTCTACCAAGCAGATCCCTCTAGGCCAAGACAGCTGCTCTGAGTCCAGGGCTTGCTTTGCCCCTCCTCATTGCCCTAAGGATCTCAAACACCACCATTTCATGGTCACTGCAGCCCAGGCTGCACTTGAGGTTCACATCCTGCACCAGCCCCTCCTTCTTGGTGAGAACAAGGTCCAGCACAGCACCTCTCCTTGTTGGCTTCTCTATCACTTGGAGAAGGAAATTACCATCGAGGTATTCCAGGAAACTCCATGCTTAATGCCCTGCTGTATTGTCCTTCCAACAGATAACAGGGTGGTTGAAGTCCCCCATGAGGACCAGGACTTGTGAACATGAAGTTGCTCCTACATGCCTAGAGATGACTCATGTCCCCTGTCCCTGCCATTCCTTTAATCTTGGCCCATCATCCACCCCCAGGCAGAACTCCATGCACTCCGAGCTTATCATTGACATAGGAGGCAACATATCCTCCTCATTTCACCTGCCTGTCCCTTCTTAAAGAGGAATATATAAAATATAGAGAACTATTATTGGTTTAGGTCTTTTAAAATGTGTTGACTATTACGAAGCCACAATATTGGCTCTAATACTTTCAAACTGTTTCTGTAGGGCGAATGATGTATTTTATTAGACCAGCTGGGGTTAAACCATGATAATACTTAATAATTTACTGCCTGTAAAGGCATTAAATTATTAAGTATTATCATAGTTTAACCTCAGCTGGCAGCTAAGCCCCATGCAGTTTCTCATTCATTACCCCTAGTGGGATAAGGGACAGAATCAGAAGGGTAAAAGTGAGAAAACCCATGACTTGAGATAAAAACAGTTTAATAGGCAAAGCAAAAGCCACACATGAACGCAAAATGAAACAAGGAAATAATTAACTTCTTCCCATGGACAGGCAGATGTTCAGTCATCTCCAGGAAAACCAGGCTTCATCACGCATAAAAGTGACTGGAGAATACAAATGTCATCTCTCTGAACCTCCTTCTTTTCTTCCTTCTTTGTCTTCCCTCAACTTTATATGCTGAGCATGATGTCATAAGATACAGAATGTGCCTTTGGTCAGTGGGGGTAAGCTGTCCCAGCTGCATCCCCTTCTTAGCTCCTTGTGAATCACTCACCATTGGGGTGAGATGAGGAGCAGAAAAGGCCTTGGCTCTGCATAAACACTGCTCAGCAAGGAGAACACCCTGAGTTACCAACACAGTTTTCAGGACAAATCCAAAACCCAGCTCCATACTAGCTACCGTGAAGAAAATTTACTCCATCCCAGATAAAATCAGCACAAATGTTTTATAACACATTATAAATCTAAGTGAATCTAAATCTGAGTGAATAAAAGTGCCCATATGGAAACACAAGTCTTTCATGAGGTAAAGTGCAACAAGATTATCAAAATTCAGCCGTGACTGAGAGAAAAAAAACAAACCAAAGCAAAAGGTGAGACACTGGGAGGAGTGCTTTAGGAAGGAATCTTAAAATGCTTCATTTAAAATCTGGCCAGGGCATCCTTTGGGGTTCCTATCTAATTCACTGCAGCCAGCCTTTCATTGTCTCTCTCTTCCTGGGTTTTTCAGCCCTTTCCCAGATCCCTCCCCTTCACACCATCCACTGAAGTCCAGGTTTGGACTAACAGGAATTGATCTTTCACACCTCCTGAGCACTCCAAGTCCTAATGAAACTAAAATAATTGAGGATGATCCTACTGTTGTACCCTAGCAGTCCATCCTGTGTAACAGGGCTGGGGAAGGTACCTGTCCCTGGAGAAAACTGGGAACTGTTAATGTCAGCCAGAGATTGTGGAGAGCAGGTCACATCTGCCACTGATGCCAGAAAAGAGAAATGTCAGACATTTCCCATGGGGTAACATTTCTTCATTTTCCATGGAGCAACTTTTGCAGCTTCCTCCCTGCTCAGAAGACAGGTGCTTGTAAGCCTCATTGCTGGAGATCTCTGTAGGTTATATGCATGGACTGCTGGTATGTAAACGGATGTGTGGTTTTCCCTGCTGAACTGTGAGCCTAAACAAGGTGTAGGCCTTGGATGTTGCATTCTGTTGAGCTATGCCTACATTATGTTTGGCCATGATTGCCACTATTTACTTTAATATTTTTAGCTTTCTGATATCCACTTATCACTGAATTGAAAAAGTTAGTTTGAAAGGAAGAAAACCTTAGGTACTGAATATACTTTGAACAAAAACTGAGAAGAGGGAACTAAAGGGGTAATAATTTTAAACCGGAAGAGGGTTTAGACTGTATTTAAGGAAGAAGATTTTTATCGTGAGGGTGGTCAAACACTGGCACAGCTTGCCCAGAGAGGTGGTAAACGCCTCACCCCTCAAGGTCAGGTCTGATGGGGCTCTGAGCAACTTGATTTAAATGAAGATGTCCCTGCTTAATGCCGGGGCATGGACTAGAAGACCTTTAAACGTGCCTTCCAACCCCAACCGTTCCATAACGCGATGATTTCATGTAAATTGTGGTGACCAAGAGCTCCCTCTTGTGTGTCACAGAAAGAGCAGCAGGTCCGTGTCTCCACAGGTCTCGCCTTGGACCTGTAAGTAAAAACTTTTTCCACAGACATTTGCAATCATGTTGAGTTCCCTGCCCTATCTGAAAAGAAATGAAGAAACAAACAAATAATAAACTACCACGGAACAGACATTTTGAAACAAATTCTAATCCAATAGACTTCATTACGTACAAACATATTTTTAAAAGACATTGAAAATCAAAGGACTGTGTTTATATAAATACAGGTTCACAAATTGCTCTTGCCAATAACTCAGGACTCTGCAAGAGTGCATGTGGAGTATTTCAGATCATAAGAGGGGTCACAGCTTTCCCAATATTCTCCATTCTTCCAACTCCTTGCACAGCAGCAGCTCTCAGCCTGTTTCCCTGTGGAGATGTACACGTGGAAAGACAGTAAATGCTTAATTTTGGGTGCACCTAAATTTGGTTTTGTCTAAAACATTCACTTGAATTTGTTATTTTCTTGGTGTATTCAGTATGAAGGTATTTGGGCTTTTATGCAATCAAATAACGCAAGCACAGACAGTACTGCGTTGACTTTTTAGACTCAAAGAAGCTCAGTTCTTGTTCACTGCAGTTTTGGAAACATGAGAATAGAGGTTAGAAAATGCACTGAACCTTGAAAAAAAGGATAAATTCAAGCAGTTTTAATGCCCAGTGACTTTTTCTTCCACAGCATGACTTTGCACCAATCACACTGAAATGGTGTGATGAAAATGTGTTAGCATACTTGACTGCACTTCAAGTGTTTTTTGCAAGTGCCAGAGTTATTCAATGCTGCTTTTTAAAGTACGAAGGCCAGTGAAAAGAAAGACTGATCTGTAGTTTAGCCTGTCTGGTTTATTTTAGTCATTTTAGCCTATCCAAAATTAAACACTTTACTGGGAAGTAAAGAGGAATTAATTATCTTGACATCAAGGTCTATTATTTATATAAAATCTGCCAAAGCAAGCCCAAAGCAAAGGCTTTTAAAGCGGAGATACTTAAGATGGGGAAACTTTACCATTTTAGGTAGTTTGAGTAGCAAGAAAAAGCGTACTGTGGAATATGCTTTAAATGAGAATTAAATTAAAATGACAAAGTGGATTTTTTTAAACTGTTACATGCAAATAGATTTCTGGAAAGATATTAAAGGACTGTAAAGGTGAAGAACAAGTTTTTTTCTCTCTCACTATTTAAATAACAGGAAATGTTATTTCAGTCATAAGATCTTATAAGTCTGCAATTTCATCCATATCTACAACCTCTAACAGGGGTAAAAAATCTCTGTCTCAGGAGAAAATATTAGAAACTTGATTCAGCTACTAAGCTGAGAAGAAACATTAAGACTTGAATATCCTGTATTTTGCAGACTTCTCTGGTCTTTCTGCAGTGGTTTCCGCATGTTTTTGAAGGAATGAGAACTGCTTGTACAACTATGGTTCATTAGCAGTCTTCAGGAGAGCATGTTTTAACTGTCTGCACAAGAAACATGTGTCATTTGTCAATGTTCATTTTCCACATACAGAAAGTGGCAACATATACTTACAAATAAAACCAATGTAAAAATAAAACAAATCCTTGGTTTTTTTCCTAGTCTTTGACTTTGCACAAAAGGTAAAAAGGATCATTAATAAAGTATCTATGCATGCATGTATGAGGGAAGTTGTAGCACAGACTTCTGCTTGCAAATATTCTGTCACAGTAGAGATTTTTCTCAGGCAAGAACTATGCTGAGAGCATCGGAAATTGATTCTCACCCTGCTTAAATAGATTATCCAGTAGGAAAGGAAAACTCTTCATATTACTCCCTCTAAAATACATTTTTTGAGCTTATTATTATTGTATTTATTGAACTTATTTCAGTTTCAAGCTGCAAAAGAATTATGAAATTCATAAGCAGTTCATAATGCTAATAACTAGTTCTCAATTACTATCATGATTGCTACATATATAAAACAATTAGTCCTTAACAAACCTACACCAGATGAGCTGCAAGCACACCACACAGTGGAGCTGATGCTTTGCAATTAGTGCTGACAGCTCTGCCCAGTGGTGGTGTAATGAGGAGTCACCAGGGTTAAGGGGACCAGGCTGGAGAGCTTCTCGGATGCAGTTTGCCTACTTTACTCCATTGATGTTTTATAATCTCTGACCCCAATCCAAAAAGAAATGGATGCAATCTCATCTGCTCTTGCTGATTTATTTTGGGGATTGGAATATCTTCTGGGTTTTTGCTTATTCTGCAGGTGTCACCAGACTCCTTTCTTGCCTGCTCTGTATCTCTCCCCCTCTGTGTTGTTGATTATTTGGTGATAGGTTTCCAATCATAATTTCTTAGGTAAGCTTCATTTTGCCCATTCAGTGAAACTTTCAGAGAATGGCTGGAAAGAATGAACTAGGAAACTGCAACCCGGACACAATCACTTCAGTTTCTGTGAAAAATCACACAGGAAGTCTTCCTGAAATGTATTTCTTGCCACATGAAGGAGAAAGTGATTAGTTGATACAGTTCCTGCAAGTCTTTGGTCACTGATTTAAGTAAAATTACTGGAGCTGCACTGTATGCCCCAGATATATAACCTGCTTTTGAGCCATCTCAGCTATCAGCCAACACTTAAATACCATCTAAAATAAAACAGTGTGTTTAAACAAAAACAGCAAACATCTGAGGATTAATTGTAAATGGATAATGTCTGCCTCAGCTGTAAGGTGCGTACTTACTAAAGCATCTGCCATGTCATTATAATGCATATCTGCATATCTATCAGAGCGTTCTACACATGAATTTTGGGTACCTCTGTCCTATGAAATCCACAGTCCTCAAACTGACGCCCAAGTTTCTTACCCAGTGGTGAGGATGAAAAATCGTACATTTCACAAGCTAGCACAGGACTTCTCTCCATGGCTAGAGGATTATGCAGCAGCACCCCAGTGTGGTGCCTCTTTTGACCATAGGTGCTTCATGCAGGTTCAGCCCGTCTTCCAGAGGAGCAAAATGGGTGACCAGACCCACTGCACTACAAGCTCATGTTCCTGCCTGGGAGGTTTGAGCTGAGTTTTCATTTTCCTACTCTGCCTGATTTGCCTCAGAACTTAATATAATAAGAATTGAGGATATCTTTGATTTCTTTGTTTTTTAATTTGTAAAAATAACTGAGAAAGGCTGAGAGTGTTTGGGCTAGAGAACGGAAGGCTGTGTGCAGACCTCATAGCAACCTAGCAGTATATGAAGGGGGCCTACAGGGAAGCTGGAGAGGAACTCTTTTGTCAGGATCTGTAGTGGTAAGACAAGAAATAATGGGTACTAACTGAAAGAGGGGAAACCGAGGTTAGACAGAAGGAAAAAACTCTGTACAGTGAGGATGGTGAGACACTGTAACAGGTTGCCCGAGGAAGCTGGGAATACTCCAAACCTGGCAGTGTTCAAGGCCAGGCTGGATGGGGCTCTGAGCCAACTGATCTAGTGGAATGTGTCCCTGCCTCTATGGCAGGTAGCTTGGGACTCACTGATCTTTCCAACTTTTAACATTCTATGACTCCATGACTGACTGGAGTGGAACTTGAAAGTCGACACTCCTGCAATCAGCGTGAGCACTTTAATCGACGTTTTATATCTCTGTTTAGTCCTTCATCTCTTATTCATTCTCTGCAATGAACGTTCANGCTGGTGTGGGCGCTGGCGGCCTGCGCGGCGCGGGCCTCCGAGATCACATTCGAGCTGCCCGACAACGCCAAGCAGTGCTTCTACGAGGAGATCGCCCAGGGCACCAAGTGCACCCTCGAATTCCAGGTACCCCGGCGGGAGGAGCCGCCCCGGCCGTGGCGCCGCGCTGGGCCGCGGCCCCGAGCGCTACACCCAGGCCGCTGCCGGGGGCTGTCCCTTAGCTCCCTTGCTGTAGGGAGTATTTGGGAGCAGCGCCCGGCGAGGGAGCAGCGCCTGGATCCAATGAGAGGTTTTCAGCTTGACTAAGGAAAACTCTGTGGGAGCGGCTGGGAGGGTTCGTGTAGTGCAGGGCTGAGTGGGACACAGTGGTGGCCCTGAAAACTGGCAGTGTCTGTAGCCTGGTCGCTGCCATGTAGTGCCCCACCTGAATAGCGCGGAGAATACCTAAAGCACACCTGACCAACAAGGTGCCGCAGACGTAATTTCCTTGTGGTTTGTGAAGCATCGACAGGATGAGCCCAGTACATCTTAGGAGCTGTTTCGTATTTCAGAGTACGATTCAGGTTTGGGTTACATACTAAACAGTGAAAGGGTGATGGGAGAAGGATGTGGTACAGCTGTTTTGGTGCCTCAGAGTGTATCAGCAGGGTTGGTACTTTTAAGTCTGTCACTTCAGTAGATGAACTCACTGATAGTACAGCAGCAGGATGAGACAAAACTCATGCCCGATGACAAAAATCACAGTTATCTTTGGGGGCTTTTGAAAGGATTGTGTAATTTTTATGGGCTGACTTTTCTTGCTGAAGTCCTGTGCTTTCTAGTTTCTCAGCTGCTGTCCCATCTCAAGTATATTTGGGGAATGTTGCTGCCAAATATCAGTCGTTGTTACTCTGTTCTGTGTGGTCTAGGTCCTGGATATCTTTTTCCCTACCCAAATATTTCTTGTCCCTGACTATTTCTTCCATACAGTCTTTTCTGTGCAGTACTTTACCCTGTAGTTCTGAAGTGGGTGTCACTGGGCAGATAAGCATGCTGTTGCCACTTTTATTGGTGACCAGAACAGGATTAGCACTGCTAAAAGAAAGTCTGGATTTGACCAGCCAGCTTGAAGTGCTGTGTGAATGTCTTTTGGCAGTGTGTCTCAAGGGTCGACAGGAGGCACAAGAAAGTTCTGTGGCAAGGAATCCTAGGGGAACTTTAAAGTTCTGGCCAATCTTTACTACCTCTATGTAAATTGATATTTTCAGGGTGCCTACACAACTGAGTGCAAGTGACTTCCGGGTAATTGGTAAAAAGCACACCCTTACCAAATTGTAGATCGTATTTCAAAAATGAAGAGCTGTGTGATTGCTGACCATCTGGATACTTTTAAAACTTTGCCTTTGTGGAGGAGCTGCTGCTCCAGTGTGTTGTTATTTCAGTTGTACCACTAACATAATCATTTTAATAACCTGGTACTTCAGTAAACTGATGAGCATTTAAACAATGCCATGTGGACTGAAGTGTAGATACAGAGATACTAAAATATTTCAGTGATTATTGCACACATATGAAACCAGTCTCTTCTTCCTTCAGCATGCTTTAACTTAAAAGTAAAGTTTGCAGCAAAGATAAAGTGTAAAACTGCTATGGTAAGAGTCATCAGAATACCAGGTTGTGAATACCTAAACTCCTGATTAGTCTTCCTGGAGAATCCAGGTAGTAATACACTGTAAAGCAACAGTAATTAAAGCCTCAAAAACCCGCTTGGAACAATTGTGAAGTTTTGAGTCAGTTGCAGGCATTATCCAGATGTGCTGGTTTTTGGAAGACCTCCTGTGTCTAACTGCAGGAGGGAGGCAGCAGGTCCCCCAGAGCTTGCTCTGTTGACAGCAGCTGACAGGAAAACTGGACAGACAAATTCCTGTTCTACTGGTCAAACACCATTCCTGCAACCTAATGCAGCTTAGATATAGCAGGGCAGGTACAGTTTCCTGGCCACACAGGAAGGAAGTGTCTTGCTGCATGTTAGCAGTCTCAGCTGGATGAATTGATTCCATGGAGGACTTGAGTGTACAGCAAATGTCAGACTCATTCCTGTCATGTCTTTGCTGTCCCATGGAGTTTCATCTACTGTAGCCTTTGCTGTTGTACAGTTAGTAATAACAAAGTAACTAAAATTGTTCTGCTAAGGGTTTGAAAATACAGTTGACATTGCAAATGCTGAACCTAAAGCATTTAAAATTATTTTCTGTATGTTGTTCATGGGAAAATAATTTTGCAGACTTGCTTTGAAAGATTCTTGAATGCATTATATTTTAAAACACCTGTCAAGGCAAAAAGCTTTGTAGTTCCACCTGCCAGACCATACTTCTTAGAAGAAATATATAAGTGTCCATTTTTTAAAAAAAGACAATTTCTTGATTTTTGTTTCCAGGTGATCACTGGAGGTCATTATGATGTTGACTGTCGGTTGGAAGATCCCGATGGCATTGTACTGTACAAAGAGATGAAGAAACAATATGATAGCTTCACATTTACTGCATCCAGAAATGGAACATACAAATTCTGCTTCAGCAATGAGTTCTCTACTTTCACACACAAAACTGTGTACTTTGATTTCCAGGTTGGAGAAGATCCACCACTGTTTCCTAGTGAGAACAGAGTAACTGCACTTACCCAGGTAAAATGCTGTTGTATTTGACAAAAGTTACTAGGTGAAGGCAGTTTTTCTTCAAGTTCAGCTGCTTTAGTTATCTACATCACTTTTGAAAATAAATGAATTGAAGCTTTTACAATACTCTGAATTGCAACAAATAGGCTTTCTTTGTAAAGATAAGATTTGTAGAACACAAAACAGAGCTGAGAAGGAATCATCAAAATGTCTAAGAGGAAATTAGGACAGAAACTTAATGCCACTGTTGTTTGGGGTTTTGTTGTTTGGGTGATTTCTGGGGGTTTTTTGGATTGTTTTCAGTTTGGTTGGTGGGATTTTTCTGAAGTTTCTAAGGGAATGTCCTTTTAATGACACAGTATTGTGTCTCTTGACATGTGGATTTCACTAAATAGATATTGGTGGAATAGGGTTTAAAAATTTTTCACAGTCTGGAGAAACTCTCAGAATGATTTCTGTATTTAAAACAGTAGAGTCTTTTTTTAGGAGGAAGACTCGTGTAACTACTGTTTTTAAAATGGAGAAGGAAATTCTAGCAAAATCAATAAAATCAGCTGTAATTATCTGGCTTCTAGATATTTGGGCTTTATAAGTCTACAAAGTGTCAGAACATTACTGTTATTGTATTTTCAGGATTTTATAGTTTTTTACCACCTGTTCACAATCTAAATACCGTAAAACTTTCTTTGGAATATATCATTAATTGCTGCAGTGCTTTTATTTTGTGTTCAAATTCTTGATTGAATTTGATACTGTATCTCCTACTTTCTTTTTTTTTGCTTCTTTGGAAAGAGGTTCTTTTTGCAGTTCTGGTCAGGCTTGTGGCATGACCAAATTTGGGCATCTTTTCATGGGAACAGTTAAAGGTAAATCCATAAAACCAGAGTGACCTTGTGTTTAAATCCCTTGTGCAGATCAGGATGTTTCTACAATTTACCAATAGCAAAACTTAGTATGGAAAAACTCATTCTGAGTTTTGTCGAGAAGATTATCTCAGACTTGTTCAGACACATGTCTTGAAAGTCATCGAAATGTGGTTAAACAGAGATATAAGGGACTGAGAGGAGCTCTACAAGAGCGTTAAACATTTCCTTTATAATAATTTGTGCCGTTTGATTTTCAAGAAATACTAATTTTAAGCCATTAAAGGGAAACCTAAATTATGAGTAGAAAATAAGTCTTTTCAAGGTCTAATGACTATCTCTTAGTGATCAAAACACAGTGAAGAGTACTTTCACTTACAGCAGATGAACTGAAATGGCAAGAAGTTTATATAAAAAATTATCTAGGACTTCGAAAACCAATAATGCCTTTTTTAAAATGAAAAATCATGAAATTGGCCAAGTTGGTAAGTATTTTTGTATGAGTAAGGTATTGAGTGTTCAGGAGCACTGAAGGATAACAATTGTCCCTTCTCTAACCACTTTTTGTATACATGACTAAGAGAATGGTCCCTTGACAGAACAGACATTGTACAACTTGAGTGAGAATTAATCAATGAAGAATGTCGTATTTGTGAAAACAGAAGCATGTAATATATGCTGTGTGTATCTTAATGTTATAAGCAACTGCTTATTTTCCTGTGGAATTAACAGCTGGAGGATCAGTGACATTTCAAAAATATTTCTGAGGGGCATTTTGAATCCAAATATGAATTTGGGATTTGTTCATGAATTCTCAGAGCTCATTGCTTTTTATTAGTTCTGTGGTTTTATCTGCTTCTGTATTTAACAGGGTCACATTTTTGTGTGTAAAGTTTCATCAGTATAAGTTACATTTTACTGTATTTGCACTATTTCTATCTGACATTGGTCTGAGTTAATTCTTAGCTTGCAAAGTTACATGACTCCTTATTTTAAATATCAAAGCACAAAATCACTAGAAGGGTTCTGAATTCCGTATTGTGTGTTTGTTTCTCCAGATGGAGTCTGCGTGCGTTTCAATTCACGAAGCTTTGAAGTCTGTCATCGACTATCAGACTCACTTCCGCTTGAGGGAAGCACAGGGCCGCAGCAGAGCAGAGGATTTAAACACAAGGGTGGCCTACTGGTCAATAGGGGAAGCAATCATCCTTCTTGTTGTTAGTATCGGGCAGGTATTTCTCCTGAAAAGCTTTTTCTCAGATAAAAGAACCACGACAACGCGTGTTGGATCGTAACCAGTAGCGGCAATGCTTCAGGTGTGTTAATCGTTAAGATTAGCGGTTCTCCAATTTAACTGTAGGTACAGAGGTCTGAATATATGCAACATTCAAATGTGTATACTCCTTATCTCTTAAAAATCACAAAACAGACCCAAAAAGTTATGAAAGGGACACATAATCTGAAATATTTTTAAGGATCCTTTGGAACTTAAGTGTTTTAATTCCTATATTAAAATATCTGGCAGTGTCTAGTCTCTCTTTATTTCTACTGATACTAATCCAAACCAAGTTTGATTTTTACCAGTACAATTAGTCATCTGCAGTATAACACTTTAAAATAACCCAACAGTCTAGTGTCTGATACAAGAGAGTATATATATGAAAATCTCATTTAATTTTAGTTTTCAGGCTGAATATCTTGGATTATAAAAAAGAAAATGTGATTAACTGTAGTGCACTGTTTTGATTTGCTGTTTAAAAAGAAAATAGAATCATACCCCTTACTTCTTGCTTTTTTGTAAAATTGTTGAAAGCTTGGCACTACATTGTGGTACACATTCTTTACCAGCCTGGAAAGTCTTCAGAATTTGCTGAATTTTATACTTCATTATGATTGCTTAAACATACATTCTTCTATGTTAAAATAAATACATCTTCTCTTTTGCAATGTTTGTTTTACTGAAGAAATTGTAAGCTGAGACTACTCAGGAAATCCACTTCTGCATACAAAAAAATCCAAATTTCCAAGTTTATGTAAAAAACATGCAGTAGAATAGGGAGTCTTCTAACTTTGTCATTGAACCTGTGCAGTACTCATACATGCTGCTGCTGCTTTTTCTATTTAAGACCAGAAATAACTTGGTTTGTTAAGCAGCACAGCACCAGCACTGGATGAGGTTATTGTATGTGTTAGGCACATACAAAGCTTTTTACTAAATTGTTTTCCTAGTAAGAGGGCAATTTGATATTGATAGTGCATTGCACAAGTGCTGTAAATATTCCTCTGTGTGGTGCACTGAGACATGACAGCCTTGTGCATATAATTGCCACTCTATTTTGTTAGTGGTCAGGAAATGTTTTAAATATTTCGGGTTATCTTTTTGGTAGAGTTATTAGAGTTACATTGTTTTCACTGCTCATGTCTTCAGTAGCTTATGTACTGTAAAATTCTGTTTTATTTGGTTGTGGAAGGTAGTAAATATATGTACATGCCCATAGTTTGAATTGAGCTGGTCATAGTAAGGCTAAACTCCTTCAAATGGCTCTGGGAAAAAAAAGAAATAAGTAAGGCTGACCAATTCTTAAATGCACACAAAATAAACTAAAGTGAAAAATTTGTCATGTATTACTAGCTAAATCAAAAGATGCTTCTTACACAAGTTCTTGGCAAGCAGAGAAAGAGTGCCACACCCTTATTAATTGCCTACAGTATTTCTAGCCAAAATTTGAAATTACATGTTCAGGTGACACTTGAGCAGTCTGAGGAATTGATCTGAGATGACTTGATTTTAGAATCATGTCATGGTTGAAAAAAATAAAAGTGCTCCTACTCTGTTGTGAACTGATTGACTGCTCTTTTGGAAATTGAAGGAAAATATCAGACAGCTCAAAGATTATTTAGAAGGTCATGGAGGTATTAAAAATCCTTAAGTAAAATTCAGGATGTAAAGTTTTGCTGTCCTGTACTGAATTTTGAATACTGTTGTCACGTTTTGGGATGCAGGTTCCCCAGAAATAGTTAGACCCACTAATACAAGAAAACAAAAGTCTGCTTTTGTCTTGCGATACAAATCTGTGCCTGCACACAACATCCTTGACTGTACCTCTGTGCTTTCTTCTTGTGCTTCAGCAACTGATGTCTAGTACTTTTTATGCTGCGTTGCACAATAGTAATGAAGCAAGTGGTACACTTCAGGTGCAAGTGTCAAATGAAAACATGATTTACTTTTGCTAGTGTTCATTATTTCTGGAGTTTGAATATCACTTAGCTTTAATCACAACAAAGGCATTTGTTTGAAGGCTTGAACTGTGTTGGGTTTTTTTTCCACTGAGTTGTTCTCTGTGCTGGCAAAAGTGGTAAATAGTGATATAAAACTGATGATGATCAGCTATCGCATAATTGTCTCTTTATTCTTTAATAATGTTTGAATGTGAGGACTGTTCCATTCAATGTTACTCCCACAGCACAGTTTAGTGGACTTTTCCATTAAAGTTAGGTGTCTGAACCAGTGCTCTGGCATCCTGCTGCATAATATGCAGCAACAGCTTAAAAATGCCTTTATTTTTGTGTTGTTAAAAACATGGCACAAACACACGTTTAAACATAGCTGTATATAGTTTTTAACTGACTGAATAGGATATAATAAAACACACATGCTAACACGCAGTGGGTGAAGAAGTGCATTGTGACCTTCGGTTAAAGCTGCACCTTTTTAATATATGAGCAGTTTGGTTAATGGTGTGATACGCAAGAAAACACCCTGCGTTATAGGGGATATAACTGTGTTTTTAATTGCTAAATGCTCTGGGTTTCAGCTATGCGTTGGATGTTTTATGTTTACAAGACTTCTTTTTGTGTCCTGAAATGTCGGTTCTTTAGTTTGAGGGCATGGGGGGGGAAATTTAGTTTGAATAAGACAAAAAGCAGACCCTGTGAATATTGTATGGGAAAATAAAAAATTAATATATGAATGTGGTCTGATTGTTTTGTTTGCATATGGGATCAGGAAACATTATTCTTAAAACAAGTTTTGAATCATAATTTGAATAGTCAGCTTGTGTTTTAATGTACTACAGTTAATCTACCTCCTGACACTTGATCATTACTTCAGCCATGCTTAGCAAGGTTACTGGTTACTGGCTCTTTGCTCAGTACGTCCGTAATGCAGTCAGTCACAGTCATAAATCTCTTCATGTTGGAGTAGAATTCAAAGCATTTCATTGCAGATGCCAGGAATTATTTGGGACCTACTGCATGTTTTCACATTAATTCTGTAGATACAAAGTTACAGAGGGATCTGGAAAGGTGCCTTCAATTAGTGTTGTCCAATTACGAAATATGAACTTCAAATAAGCAGTGACTGAGTGTGTGATTTGAGGTACTTTATATTGCGTTGCATAGGTTTAAAGAACAGACATGGTAGGCATCATTGTTTTGTGTGGACACCTTCCAGAATTACTCTTCTTGCTAAGTCAGTTGCTATATATTAAAAAAATTTCAAGACTACTTATACAGCAGTTGGATTAAGAAAAGCTTTTGTCTAGAAGCATGGGTAAGTTCTCTTTCAGTGATGTGTTACTGTTATGGCCAAGTAGTTGTCTGGGGCCTTTTAAGGTGCACAGCACCCAGGATTTTGAAGTAACTTTAGTTGTGGTCTGAAGTGCTTTTCTGCTGAAAGGTGGTAATTGTACCAAAAAAAAAAATTAGACAAAGTGAAAAGATGAGTCAGTGGATCAGGTGACATGCATGATGATGATGAAGGCTTTTATCAAGGAGGGAGGAGAAATGTGCTCTGGACTACCACAAATTTAAACAATTCCTGAACTACCAGGCTACCAGAGGGCACAAGTGCAGCAGGGATACCACAACCACCTCCTTCAGGGGTGAGATGAAACCAAGAGTTTAACACAGGCCCTAAATGAGATGGATGAAAAGTCTTCCACATTCTTCCCTTGACTTGCAGAATCAAGTTCCAGAAAAGCATGGTTATGCTATGTGCACACTGAGGGTGCTACTGATTCTATCAAGTTAAGTGTTGTGAGACATAAATGAAAGTGGTGACTCAGCTTAGCTTAGTAAAAACTCCTGACAATAACATCTCTCAAAAGGTTCATTATTTGTATTAAAAAGTCCCTGTTGCACTCCACAGGGCAAGATGTTATGGTGGTTTTACTTTTCAACACTTCTAAGCAGATTTGACTCATGACTTCTCCCCACCTGGTGACAGGAACCAACATACACATGCAAGTGGCCTGGTCAGCATCTATTGTGCAACACATTTTTAAGCAAATGGACTGCCTTGTGTGTCCGTGTTTTATGTTTCTTATTACAGGCTGTTTTGCTGGTGAATTAACAGGAAAGGGAGTGACATGAGGTATGCTAGCTTATGTAGTTTTTTTGCCAGCCTCCTGTTTCAGGATAGAAAGAACTTAAATGAGTCTTCTGAACTGTAGTTTTACCAGAGTGCAGAAACTAACCCTGACAGAAACATCACGTTCCTTAATTTCACTGTTGATCCCTGTGTGTTTGGTTATCAGTAGAGGCCATTGAACAGAACTTCCTCCTTTTCGTGATCTGAATCTCATTGTGAGACACTGTCCAGTTCAGAATACAACACATGAGAGGCAGTAGAGCAGGATGCCATACCTTCAACAGCCTGCATTGTTCAGATGCACATTCATAGCTGACTGTATTTTTTGGTGTGTTTCCACAAGAAGGACGCAGTAACCTCCTGCAGACATGTGTGACATTATCAGCTGCATATTTAAGAGGCCTCCGCTTGATGGAGTATTCCTGTCTTTAGCAAGAACCTTTTTGGTAGGGATGGTTTCTATGCATATCTTGGACATTCTTTCTTAAATTTATGTACAGGGGTTTTCATGGCACCAAAGACAGCAGATTTATTCAGACTTCACTGTACATTAATATTCATTATAAATCACAAAAAAAGAAAGTATATTGGTATATTTGATATGCAGGATATGAAAAACCAAAGAGAAGCATTTTCTTCCTGGAAAAAAATCAAACATGAGGAAAAAGGGGTTGGGAAGGCTAACACTGATAAGAGACGAGAGCTTTTTTGGCACAGCACTGGCTTTTGCTCTGGTATTTGGAGAACACAATACCACTAGGTGTCAAGAAAGTAACTCAACAGGGACAGAAAGAGGGGGTAAGAGAGGCAGAAAAAGAAGGGAAAGAAGGAGGAGTTAGGTAGTAATAAAAGGATGGAAAAAAGGGAGAGGACAGATGGGACAAAGTGGAGAAAGGAGCCCATGTGCTGGGTTTGTGAGGCTTAAGGAGTGCCTAGCTTGCTTCCTATGGTCAGGAGGTGTCCCCTCTCCAGGGATGCTGGTGGCCTTTGGTGGCTGCTGCCCCCAGTACAGATTTGCAGCACAATCTGCAAATAGCAGCTGAAAATCACACCAGAATCAACTCTTCTAATACATATTGGCACACACATGATGAGGAATTCAATGAAAATTACCCTGGGGAAACTCAGAAGAAACATGCATCAAAGGGTCGGTGAAAGTTGGAAGAGCAGGCAGCTGCTGCAGGGAGGGAATATGAAGAATACAGAATGGTAACAACCAGGAAGTGCTGTCACCTGTGAAATACTCTGCCTTGCCTAAAACCACTCTTTAATGCACTGATACAAACCCACAGTGACTCTGCATTTCTGTGTCAGTGATTGTCCTGAACTACTGACTCAAGATTGTCAGCTGCCCACCCATTCTGCATGTCCCTTTCACTCACAGAGATGCCTAAGACATTAGAGACCTCACTTATTACCACACCACACTTGCCCTTCTCTGGAACAAAAGCCATCAGAATCCAAAAATTCACAGAGCAGAAAATAAGTCCATATTTCATGACTTGCACAAATCCTTAGGTTAAGCCCCTAGAGTTACACTTCATTAAGTGGAACTGTGTAGCAAATGGAATTTTTACCCTCTTGCAAGTCTCACCTTAGAAAGAAGTTGCTTGAATTTCAAAATTCAATTAACATCTTAAAAAAAAATTGGAAAAGAATGCTTTTAGGCAAAATATGTGGCATTTTTGGTCTAAATATAGCAGTTTAATTTCAATTATAGACTGTTACTGTTTACAATATTTTGGAACACAGCACATGACAGGATGTCTAAAATATTTCTTTCCTCCAGGTTACAATACTTTCCTGCAAGAATACTCAAAACCAAAAACTTCCTTTTACTTTTTACCCCAAAACCCCAAGAGTTGAAAGTTGAGCTGCTGGCAGCCAAGAGTCCTGCATGCAGTGCAGTCAACAGCAGAGGAAAACACTTATGGGTGTCCTGGGAATCTGTATCACTCTGTAGGGTTGGGCTGAGGATATCTGTTTCTTTTCCATACTATTTTTCTCATGACCTTGAGTGGAAGCAGGACTGCTATAAACTAGGATTGCTTCTGAGCACTTGACTGGAATCAGTAATTTTATGGAAGCACTTTTTTGGAAGTACACTGAATGCATAGCAATAAAGAAATAGGATGAATGACACATGTCTGCAAGTGTAAATCAATACACTTCATGAATGCCAAGATAAAAGCATTGCTGCCTACCTTCAGCTCATCTTTGTAGGACTGAACTTTCTCACCAGAAATCCTGACAATAGCGCATAGTAAAAAAATCCAATTAAGTACAAAAATTAAATAGAAATATTGAACTGCTGGCAGTCATACAGGTAAAATTCCATACAGGGAAGGATGACTGATCTAGGGCAGAGAGTGCTAATAGATGCGTTGGTAACTCATCTTCTTTACTAATGCATAAAGAAAACCAGTGTCCATAAGTGATAGGAACCAGGTTCTGCATTGGAAGGTATTCAGAAATTACAATCTTGGGGTGTCTTGCTGTAATATGAGAATTTCAACATCTGAAATCACTACAGAAACTATATTTCTGCCTTTCCATTTACTTGCAGACCAAACACTGCATTGTAGGAAGGAGATCCCTGCTTGGTGAATACAAACTGTCACTTGACACTGTAACTGCCTTTGAATGTTTGGATAGGGAAAGCTCTGATGGGCTTTTACCATATTCAAATAGTGATAATTATAAACCCCTTCATCTTTGTCATACCTGTGGTGCATACTGACACAGCCTAAATTCCCTTAGACCAAAAGTAGTTCTGAAGTCATAACAAAAGCCCTGGGAGAGTGGGGCTAGGCTGGCACTTAAGCCGACTGGATGTGCCTTCTCCTCTTGAGGTCCTGCTCTCTCCTCAGGACATCTGTGCATTTCATGGCACACAGAACCATCCACTTCCCCTGAACTCCTAGGAATATGTCAAGATAAAAACAGGGATCATTTGGATGACTAAATCATACCTCCTTCAGATGCATCAGCCATGAAATGAGTATTTATGCAGGAAGGGCTCAAAGAACATCCACCTTCAGCACTCAATAGCAAGCAAATGGCCTGTCATTAAAATACAAGCTCACAAGTCTCAATGAAGATTCCCCAGACAGTAGTCCACTGGAAAACCTTTAGGAGATCTGAAACAAAGTGATGAAAAATAAAGTTGAAAGAATGAAATCCTGAAAGACCCAGAGCCATCGCACCCCCAGACTTGCTCACTTAGGTCGATAGACACTGTGCTGGAAATAGCAGACCCAACACAGCTCTGCACACAGGTGCGCAACTCCATGCTTTCAAATTTTTTGTGGCTATCCTTCTGAGCTCTTCACAATATTTGAATCAACCAGATGTGGACACCTAGATGGTGGTACAAGATGGGCAGAAGAAACAGGTGCATTTGAATGAGTATTTCCTTTCCTCATGATAAACACTAGTTCCTTTTATTGCGGATTTGGAGTAACAAAGGTTCTTTTTTCCCCATTCTGCAGACTAGGCAGAGGAGGATCTGAGGAGGGCAAATCCTTCTGTCACAGGTTCCTCATTGAGCTTGTGGAAATAATTCCAAGGTAATACTTGAGTTGGGCTATGGAGCAAGACTATCTCAACTCATCTCAACTTCCAGACTCCAGGAGAGCACAGAAACCCTCCTACCCACCTTGTGAAACCTAATAACCCATAGTCTTGTTCTTGTTTATGCTTTCAGCCCACCCAGGTCTGCATGGCTGATATCATGGATTAACTCACTGGGAAGTGGAAGTGAAGGCACATGGCAGCCATGGAAGATGGAGAGGGAGAAGGGAAGTGGAGCAGTTTGCTTCCCAGCACTTTGCCGTGCCTGCAGAAATGTGGAGTATCTTTGAGTCCATGGTGATTGATGATGGTTCAAAACTCTTGCACAGTGTCTAGTTCTAGCTTTGAGGTGTAGTTGTAGAGGTTGAAACACAATCTAAATGACAGAAGACAGCACTGGACAATCTGTCTGAGCGTGGTGCTGCACCCCAGGGATGCCTTAAGGCAGAGCAGGTGGCTGCTCATTAATTCCAGCTCCTCAAAAGAAACCATTGATTTGGAAAGGTTATTTTTAGTATGTTGCCCTTCCAATTTGGCTGATTTGGCTGACTGGCTGTCAGGATTTTCCTTCACATCTTCATTTCCAAAATCTGCTTTCAGGTGTGAAAGAAACACCCAATCTTTGGTTTCTAACATTACTGCAGGACAGCAAGTGGATGCAAAGAGTGATCTGCTATTTTTTCTGCCAACAGTGAGAAACTTTCAAGGACAGAAACTGTTACTAGATGGCTTATGCAACAAGGTCTGTGAGATAACACAGTGTGACAACAAACTCCTGAAGCCGAGTAGCTGGGTACTCTGAACATATCTTTACACTTTCTAGACCAATAAATAATACTTGCTGTGCTCTACCAGGCACTCTGGTAAAAGGCACATCCTGTAAAGACAGGATTCCATAGTTTTTATGTAGCTCTGACTTTGAGTTCCACATGTGTTCCCTTGCCCTTTCCCCTCACAATAAGTGTATATATTGAAGTTGGCTTGGGTATTTCAAAACTACAGTGCCCTTGCCGTAGTTTTGCGTGCCCTGTGGCTGGGCTGCAAGACTTCTGCTGTGAGATTGTTGCACTGCACTTGGGACCCAAATGAAAGATGATGTGTTTCCATGTCAGTAGCCTAAAGAGAAAGACTTCAGTGTCATTCTAGAAAGTGGAGAAGGACAGTGAACAGGTCAGTCTGGCAGTTTTGTGTAGAGTGGCTGGGCAGATGGAGAACACAGGTAAGTATAGGCAGTGTAGAGGCTGCAAGGCCAGATCTTTCCCAGACCCAGGCACAAGTAAAGGACAGTAACTGAGCAGCACTGGGAACCACAAACAGGGAAAGTGCTGTGGCCATTTGCATCAGGTAAGGTGTGGAGCTGAAGGGACAGGACAACAGAAGGTAAATTAGCTGAACTGGCAAAACTACAGAAGTTCAGTCAACACAAGATTTCCCCAGATGGCACACCCAGGCATTCAAGAAAGCAGAGATTCCCCCAAAGGTCAGCATTGCAGGAGTTGGGAAGGGGTCAAGTTTCAGCTATCAGACAGGTAGCTGAGGATGAGGATGTTGCACTCTATACAATACTGTCAATTACATGCATGAAGACAGGAATACACAGAAATCTAGAGTCTTAGTGCCCAAATGAGATGCAGAGAGCAAGAACTTAGGTCCATGGAGCACTAGGAAGCCTTCTGGGACAGGAGGAGCCTGAACAAGAGAAAAGGCTGCACTTTGATCTTAATGAAGTGAGGCTTTTGGCCCTAAAAATTCAAAGGCCCCCAGAGGAATATTTAGAGTAGAAGCTGGGGAAAGCAAACAGGCACAGAAGAGCATGCAGTGTAGACTGATGTGATGTTAAAAAGTGGATACATCTAGGGTTCAATGCCTCTTGGGAAATACCAGAAAGAAAATGAAAATAAAAATTGCAATAAGTAAGGACGGCAAGTTAGACTGCTAATGCCAGTTCATTTTCACATGCAAAATTAAATGTTGGTGTCAGGGCAAAACTGGCACATCCTTGCATGGAGCCTGGAGAAAGAAGTTAGGGATGCTGAAATGGTTACCTTCAAAGAGCAATGGCCATCACAAGAGCTGGGATATGGACAATCAATGGGATTCAGTGTTACCTTGCTGACAGTTTCATGGCAAGGAAGGAGTCAGTGCCCTCCCACCCCTCTGCAAAGCTGTGGCCAATGCCCTCCAACCTCCCAGTGCCAGCAGAATACTCCCCATGTCCACTGAGTGCTCTTCTGCTTCTACGAGAGTACTGCCTGGGCCTTCATGGCCCATTCCCACTGGCACAACTCCTGTGATGCCAACTGGTGCCTGTGTCCAGCAGGACAGGAGCAGGTGGAGAAGGGGTGAGTGCCAGTGACTCCAGTGTCCACAGTTCCAGCAAGCACCTCCTTCTCTGAGCAGGGATGGGAGCTTCCTGTGATGCAGGGTGATAGCTAGTGGCCCCCACACGCAGCACTCCTCATGCCCAGGAGGCCTAGAGGGCTGTCTCTGCCCCCCCAGTGGCTACTGTCCAGAGATGAAGCCAGCTGGGAATGGTGGTGGGATGAAGTTACTGAAAGGCTTCAAAACCTTCCCACACGCCCACCTCTGTGAGTCAATGGACAAATGTGGGGAATGAAAATCTGCACATAAAACAGTGGGGCCAGCAGCAGCAGGCACTGATTGTCCCCCTGTGCTCAGCACTGGTGATGCCACACCTCGAGTCCTGTGTTCAGCTGTGGGCCTGTTACCAAAAGTCAGTAAAAATAAAAACTCCTTAACGCTCATGTAGCATTAAGAAGCCAGCATTCTTTATTCAGCTGGATGCATGAGGGTATAGGTCCTCCAAAATCTTATACATGCTGAGTACAGAGAAAGCTCTAGTTGATATACTGTATTTTACATACATATTGATAGGATTTCTTAGAAGAAACATATATATGAGAATAATTTCTCTGAAGTCATTACCATATGTTCCCTCCCCTCTCTCCATGTGTTCTGTCCTGGGGGTCTCTTTGGTGATCCCTGGTGGTCAGGGACACCAAAGTCATAGCTGATGGCCTAGTGAACTGGTAAAAGTTGGCACAACTTTTACCTGGCTGCTTTCCAATTCTTCTTCCTATAGAATAAGCATTGTGCAGTTCCATAGGTCAATGGTTTTTGAAGAATAAGCAGTGTATTAATCCACCCATTGTGCAAACAATTCTTCATCTGGCAACAGGCCCTTCTCTGCAAGAAGGATATTGAGGTGCTGGAGGGAGTCCAGAGAAGGGCAACAGAGCTGTTGAAAGGTCTGGAGCTCAAGTCCCCTGAGGAGCTGCTGAGGGAGCTGGGTTGTTAAGTGTCAAGAAAAGGAAACTCGGGGGACTTATCACTCTATACACCTGCCCGAAAGCAGGTTATAGACAGGCAGGGGTTGGTTTCTTTCTCCCAGGTAGCAAGTGACAGGATGAGACGACAGCCTCAAGCTTTGCTCGGGAGGTTTAGGCTGGACATTAGAAAGAATTTCTTCACAGAAAAGCTGCCCAAGGGGGTGGTAAAGTCAGTGTCCCTGGAGTTGTTTAAGGAAAGACTGTATGCGGCACTGAGTGCTGTATTTTGGTCGACATGGTGGGATTCGTGGGGTCGGCCTCGGTGATCTCAGAGATCTTTTCCAACCTGCCTGCTTCCGTGATGCTGTAGCAGCTGGGCCATTACAGCACACACTACACAGACCGCGGNCAGACCGCGGTCCTGGCGCGGGGGCACATCAGTAATGGCGGCAGCCCCGCCGGCGCTGGCAGGCTGGGCCCGCAGGAGGAGAAGACAGGGGGCTTCCTTCAAACCTCCTTTCTACGTGGAGGTAGCGCAGAGCGCGACTCCCGGAACACGCCTTCACCGCGACCGGAGCGCGGGCGGTGCTGAGGGCGGAGCGGGGCGGTGCGGCTGCCGGCCCGGCCCTTCCCGCTGTGGGCGGTGGCGGCGGCCATTGGCCAGGGCCGGTTCCGACNTGGGGGTGTTAGGGTCTGGGGGGTGAGGTGAGGTGAGGTGTGGGGCTATGGGAGTGTCTGAGGGAGGCCGATGGGTATGGGGATGGGGGTAAGGATGTCGAGGTAGGGGGTGCTGGTTTGTGTGGGAGTGTGGAGGGGGAGTGTGTAAGTTTGTGTGGAATGTGTCTCTGTGTAAATAAATACAAAAAAACTAGTAAGGCACGAAGGACTTGCTTTGTAGAACTTAGGCTTTTCTGTGTATCTACAGAACTTGTGGACAAGTGCATCGGTTCACGCATTCACATCGTGATGAAGAGCGACAAAGAAATTGTTGGGACACTTCTAGGATTTGATGACTTTGTCAGTATCCTTTGATGGACGTTTAAGGCTGTCTGATTTATGCTCTGGCCTAAGTAATTTATAGCTCTTGAGAGTTTTGAGTTCACTGAATAGAACCTTTTTATATGGATCAGTTGTATTCTGATATTTTCAACTTTCAGGTAAAATCACATTTTGGCATAAAATGAAAATAGCATTAAATAGTCTAGTTTTAAAATCTGGGCCTTATTTTCCTTGAAACTGGATTTGCAGATATGGTGCTGGAAGACGTTACAGAATTGTAAGTATGTTTTCTGCCTCTTGTTGCTATTTAATGTTTGGTTCACTGAGACGAAATACTGTGTAAGGTCTGATAGAAAAATGTTTTTACATTTATGGAACACTTAACGGCTGACTAGTTTAACATTGGACTTAAAACTATAGAAAGTGATCTGTTCAGGACAGGCATGTCAAAGAGTAGCTATTGCATGGTTTATACTTGTATGGGGATCCTATTTGTAGTCTTAATTTTGCATGGATTGTGTGAGAAACTTTCCAGTAGTTAATTTGTTTTTACACTTCTTTAAGACCTAGGCAAAGATTCAGCAAGGAAGCAAACTTAAATATTTTTACTTTATCATATCATGTTGATATGTCACATTGAAGAAATTGTCAAGCTTTAGAGGGTGAATACACATCTCCATATACTGAGTAGAAGAGACCTTTTCAGTTAGCTTTCTGTACCTGGGTGCTCCATTTATCAAGATCATGCTGCAGTGTAGCTGATTTATTTGTTAGTTCCAACAATGGTCACCTTAATGCAGAGATTTCTGTTGGTTCTGTGGTCAAATCTAGAGCCATTGTCCCTGGTTCAGTGTTCTTCCTTACTCTTTCTAATGCTCCTTCAGTGAGATCACGCCTGAGGGCAGAAGAATCACAAAGCTGGACCAGATTCTGCTCAATGGAAATAACATAACTATGGTGAGTCATCAGAGGCTGCATGTGTTGACTTTCTATGCCTGTAAATCGATCAGTGATTGTATTCAACTCCTTTAAGCTGAGCTTTCCTGGCAGTTCCGTTACAGCAGGAAGTTTCAAGTAGCTTGTCTGCATAGCTGGCGACAAAGCCTGGACTTCCAATAAAAGGGGATTCATAATTTTGTGGGAAGAGGAAGACTCAAGTGGAAAGATTTGAGTCTAAGTTGGCTCTGTATGAGTGAGGCATTGTCTCCATTGTGTTGTTTTACCTATCTTCCACCTCTACATTGTGTGTCAGAGCAGGTGCCATCCTGTGTTAATTTCTAAGCCTTTTTTCTGCTTTGGTTATTGTTCTGCATGTTGAAAGGACAGCATATGCTCTGACTCTTTGTATGGGATGAAATTCCTACCATTCAGTTACGCTGGGGGTGTGTTGCTCTTGAAGAAGAACTTGGTGAATTTTCAGCAAGACATAGATACATGTCTGCATTAGATCTTTCTCTTTAGAAGTGCTCAGCTGATAATGAAAAAGATATCAGTAAAAGTAGTGGTTAATCTTCCTTTTTTTCCCCTCGTGTTTTTCCTTTTGTATTTCTTTTTCTGTTCTTCAGTTCTTTGCATCCTTCACAAGGAGGTGCTATGCTGATTTACTCCCTGCTGCCTTTTTGGTTTGTTCATCTCTGGCAATAACTGACTTCCTCTGTTGGGAGAGTCGAAAAGCCACTTCTGTGGTCTAGCATGAAGTCTCCGTGTCCTAAAATGTTTCTTGTAAAGTAAGATCTGTCATGTGTGGGTTTATAAAATTTAACTCTATGGCACTAATGCAAAAAATGTCTTACTCTTTTATAGCTGGTTCCTGGAGGAGAAGGACCTGAAGTATGAAGACATGATATTCAGATGTACTTTATATATATATGCAAAATCTAAATAGATATTTTGGAGTAGAAATGTGTTTTGGTATGGATCGTTTGTTTGCTTTGCTTACACACTTGACATTTTACAAAAGACAACTCTTTAGGAAAGGTGCTGGTGGTAATGTTGACTTTGTAAGTTGAAATCGTTACTTTCTTGTAAAGACCTCTGAGCCTCTTCTGAATAAAAGGCTTTTTCTTTGTTGGTTACTGTGTTCTGTTAGGTGAGTGCACAAGTTTGATAATTTTATAACTACATGATGGAGTAGAAAAATGACAATTGTGTTTCAGTTGCCATCAGTCTTCATTTTTTCTACATCTGTTGCATTTGTTTCTGGCCCAAGTCTATGTAATACACAAGTCATGAGCCAGGACATTGCTGTGCTTTGGCGTACAGGCAGATACTGAGCTGGATGTTTTGTTCAAAGTCTCTGTCACTGGAAACCATGTGGCAGAGTTCTGTAAAGTTCTGAAAGCCTTTTAGACGGGGTGCATCTGTTTGATGCTCAGCAGCCTTCGGTTCTGCTGTCCTTGAGGTTCAGCTCTTGTGGACCATTTTGCTTGGTGGATATATTTCCTTACAGCAGAGGCCCTGCAATGGCATTTGGCAAGTGAGAACAGACAGATCTGACCTGGTTCATGTTCTGGGGCTAAAAATCCCCAGGGCTGGTGTTAAAACTTCTCACTGGTGTCAGTGGTGACTCTCCTTTCACCACTCGATGATGCTGTGTATAGTCAAACTGGGAGGTGCCTGTGGCTGCTTGCATAGTTTGGAACACTCATTTTAGAGTAAACTGGAGTCTTGTATCTCCATCTGTTCTCCTGTGATACAAAAGCGTGACAGATATTGCAAGCTACTATTTTAGGACAATTTCTGTAAGTAATTGCTGTTTTGTTATGATGCCATGCTCCCAGTGCAGCTTATGCTTCCATAGTACACCTCTCAGCTGGCTTCTATATGTAAATGTCTTTGGAGAGGAATCACAGATGCCTGCCATCACTGTAGACAAGGTGGGTGCAGCATGGGCTCATGTGGACAGGGCGTGCTTTTCCTTGCCATCACCAGAAAAAAGAAGAGTTGAAGAAGGGGGCTCAAGAGCAAGATTCTGCAAGGAAGCTGCTGTACTGGATCTTTCTGCCTTGCTTAATCTGACAGAAAAGCTGCCTTCTGCTAGCTGGGTGTGAGCTCACAAAGCAGTGAGAACCTCTTGCTGTAGCCTGTTAAAAAGGAGAGGGACTCCCTCCTCTCTTGCAGGGAGAGTGCAGCTTCTGGCTCATGTGTTCTGAATAAGTGATCTGTGATTGCACTGTTTAGATTGTGTCCTGGCAATCTATACCATTACTCCTTGAATGTGTTTGGTTTTTTCCTTTCTGTCTCCATTTCTTCTTCCAGCTTTTTTTAATACATGCATTAAAAAAAGATAAATTTTTTTAAACTTAGATTTGATTGAAGCATCATCTGTAGGTGTTTGCCTCAAACACATTCTTTCCTAGAAATAAAT
Source organism: Ploceus nigricollis (assembly GCA_013399945.1). Lineage (NCBI taxonomy): Eukaryota > Metazoa > Chordata > Aves > Passeriformes > Ploceidae > Ploceus > Ploceus nigricollis. The sequence continues at coordinate 16,479 of VXBC01006945.1, read as the reverse complement.
TGAGTCTTTTCACAAGAAATGAGAACATTTCAAAGGTTTTAGTCAGGGCAGAACTGTGTTGGGCTATTGAAGAATAAAATTTTGGTTTTGTTCCAGTGTATGCACTTGATTTCTTCTTTACTCAGTGTTTTGAAAACAGTCACGCCTCTGAGAGAAGAAGAGTAGATCTTGACTCAAAAGCAGCTTTTACTCTGACAGCACAAACATCTTGTTCTCTCAGGAGTTTGTTGCCTTGAAAAAGCCCAAACAACTTGATACTCTGTCAGTTCTTGCTTGATTGGCTGTGTTTTGTTCCATTCACTTGAGGAGTGCTAAGACTTTTAGGAAGACGTTTTAATTCCTGACTCACAGGTCTGCAGATCCCTCTAAAGACTTTGTGCATGCAAAAACTGTTAGTCCTTTCTAAGATGAAACATTTTTTCACTGTCAACTGAGAATACACAGTGTTCCAGGTGGGTCTGGTTTGCTTTGCATTCATTATTCCCGTAGCTTGTTGCTTTGGGAGTGCAGCTAATAAGCTTGTCCATTCAGTAAGTAAGTAGTGGTGGTTTTTGTTCTTCCCCCCCTAGAAATCAAAGTGCTTAATCATACTGCACTGTCGTCTTGTGGATACTGGTCTTCTCCAGAATACTATTCAGGGTGCTACCACATGTAGGTCATTTAAAATAATAACCTAGACTTTAAAAGATAGAAAACTGAATGAGGCTTTAAGTTTAGGGCAAGATAATTGTCAGGTTAATAACTTTGCGGTTATGACATGCATAGTGGTGATTCTATTCAGGTTTATGTTTGTGTTGCTTTCTGGTTTTTTTTTGGGATAGCACTGGTTGCAGTGATCTTCAGTTCTACTGCCTGGCTATCTGTCTTAGTATGGAGAAAGTTCCCTTCTGCCTACTGTTTCAGTATACTTGCTCATTCTGGTTTGGGTATAATATCCTCACTGAAATTATTACAATGGCTCCTGTCAGTCCCAGGTCACTGGTAATTCTTAACATAGTCAGTGCTTCCAAAGCTTATCATGGTAATTTAGCAGTCTCATCAGCAATGTGTTATTTTGCAGGTGTAACAATATTTTGGTCACTTGAACTACAGTCAGACACAATGTAAGCAGAGAACACTAGAATATTTATTCCAGTTTCAATTCCAATGAATCTGACCTCGAGGCAGCTGATACAAGGAGTCAGCAAATATTTTCAGGAGCTTGCTTTGACATTTTCAAACTACCATAATGAACAGGAATCAAAATTCAGCTTTGTTTTGACTGGTGCTGCATTAATGCTGGGCCACACTTTTGCTTTCTGCTAAAAGAGAGAATGGATTTGAATTAATCATTTATCAACAGATTCTGAAGCTTGATGTCATTTTCATGAAGACACTATGGTTGGTTAATTAACCTGTTAGAAACAAAATCAAGGATTCAAAAACTATGCCATTTTATTTCAGAAGTCCTTGCTTATATTTGTACAATATATTGCATAACTCTCCATTTTCTGCAAAACTTAATATATCTTTCATGGCTTTTTTCTATAAACTTTTATAAGCTCACATTCTCTTGAAGCCTTCTAGAAGCTCAAAATAAGCATTGCAAATGAAGTATTTGTTGTTTCCACAGGAAAACAGTTACAAGAAAACACAAAAATATACCTGTTTAGTCTATGATGAAGAAATACTTCAAGCAGATTGAATATGATCTTCATACACCACTACTTAATACAATTTGTTAGCTGGTTTTTTTATAATGTATTTAATAAAAATTTTAAAATACATTTAAATATGGCAAAGTACTGTAGTTTTATTCCAATTAATGGGTTCTCAGAACCCAGAGAGACCTTAATTTTAACTTTTTAAATCTAATTCAAACCTGTAAACATTAGTCAGTATTTGGTTGGGTGGTTAGTTGGTTTTGTGTGCTTCTTTTAATGGATCCTCATATTTTGTTTTCAGTACTGATTAAAAAGAGTGGCCTTCAGCAGCCATTAAGTGCAAAGTGGTTTGGCAAGTCCTGCTATCACCTGCATTCCCCTGGCATTCCATTTGGTGAAGAACTCGATGTAGCAGCAGCCCCTGCACAGGAAGAAGAAAACACAGGTTATAAGGATTTATAAATAAGCAGTTAATATGTTTTTCCATTCAGTAAGCACTGGTATATTGTCGTGATTTAGGAATGTTACTCCTCAGTTCAGTGCCCCACTGAGGCTCTCCCAAACTGTGTGCAGTTTTTGACCATGCCAGAGGTTGATGCACAGTAAGGAATACCTACTCAATACTGTGCTCTCTGGCCCAGGGGTCCCTGAGACGACTTTTGAAATTGATCCAAGTGTCTGACTCAGCTCTTTCTGGGGTTCCATGTCACCACAGGCCTTGCTTTTCAAGACTTGAGATGGTGTTTGGGCACAGGGTACATCTCCAGCCATCTGGTGGTGGATTCCACCCCTGTCAGCACATAGTGCTTGCCTTCACAGGTTTGTGGGAGTGCAGTCTAACTCACCAGGCCTCCCCATATTTATATTTTGAGCATTGTTCCCTATACCACAGAGGCTTTACTTGGCCTGCCTGATTGCAGTGCATGTTTCACAGCTAAGGATAATCTGGGAAATAGTGTCCATGGTTAAGCCCACTCTTCAGTCATGAGCCTGTCTGTATTGTTCCATCTCTTCTCTGATGACCTGAAGCATCATGGGCCCAATGAGCCAGAAATAATTCACTCTTATGTTCAGATCCACCTGAGACACTTTAATCTTGGCAACCCAATCCACCTGTCCATTGTTGTAATGTTCTTCAGTAGCCCAGCTCACAGGTGTGTGTGCATCTTCGTGATGTGCTTTTATGGCCAGCTTTTCTATCCAAGCAGTGATGCCTTCTCAGACTTCAGCAGCCCAGATGGGTTTACCTCTGTGCTGCTAATTTATCTTTTTCCATTGATCCAGCCACCCCTACAGAGCATTTGCTACTGTTCATTGGTCAGTGTAGAGGTAGGGTGCTGGCCATTTCTCTTGTTTAGTGATAGCTAAAGCCATCTGGATGGCTTTCAGCTCTGCAAATTGACTTGATCCACCTTGTCCTGCAGTAGCTTCTGCAACTTGCCATGTAGTACTCCATATAGCACCTTCCCACTTTTGATTTATCCCCAAGATATGGCAGGAACCATCAATGATGAGGGCATTTTCTTTTTTCTGGTAGCTGATAATATGGTGGGGCCTCCTCAGCATGTCACCTTTTCATCCTCCTCCTCCGATGATAGTCCAAAATGTTTGATTTCCTTGATTTCTAAGATTCCTGGGTGATTGGTATTTCCTATTTGAGCTTGCTGTGTGATCAGCACTACTCACTTACTCCATGTAGCATCAATGCCATGATGTGTGGCAGGGACTTTCCCTTTGAACATCCAGCCCAGCACTGGCAGTCAGCGTGCCCGGAGGAGCTGTGCTTTGGTGCCCATCACTTCCAAAGCAGCTCAAATGCATTCATAAGCTACCAGGATCTCTTTTTCAGTTGGGGTGTAACATGCCTTAGATCTCTTGTATCTCTGAGTCTGGAACCCAGCTGGTCACCCTGNGCTGACCACTCCCTGGCTCTCCAGCTCTCAAATCATCTCCTGCACGGGGGTCAAGGAGTCCTGGTGATATTGCCGACACTGCACTGTTGTAGTAGCCATCAGCNCAGTGTAGAGCACATTTTTCACATGTGCTCCTATCCTGACTGGCCCAAAGGTTACTGCATGAAGAATCTCCTGTTTAGATCATTCAAAATCCTGTTATTGTTCAGGACCCTACTTGTAATTATTCTTCTTCCATGTCACATAATATAGAGAGAGCTTACAATCTGACCACAATCTGTAACATGCATCCTCCAGAAACCTGCAGTGGCTAGGAAAACCTGTGCTTGNAATACCTTTCCCTCACACTTGACAAGAACTGTCTTCAGAGGCTGAGAGTTTCTGTGCTCTTCCCAATCCTCTTGTCAATGCCCATATTCCAGGACAGAGATCCCAGCTGCTTGGCTTCACCTCCATCCAGTATCATGGGCTACAACATCCCAGAATTAGAGCAGCCAGGTCACCAGGGGCTCTCCTGATTAGTGGTTGAAATCTATTTGTATATCTCGGAGCTCACCTGGGGATTGGGATCGGGTGATTATCTCTGGCCCTTCCTCTTTGTTCTGTTTCGAGGGCCCTGCTTCCTCTTCATCGCTCATGAAGTGAACCGATTACATGCTGGATTTCTTTTTTTGTATAGGGTTGACTGCTACTGGCAGGGGTTGTTCCTCTGGTTCAGCAGCAGNGGGCTGTGTTTCCACCACTGGGGCAAGTCTATTGTCAGTCTCCACTCTCCATAGGACTTACACATTGGCCATATAGGACTACTAAAGGGTCAGCAAATCTGGCCATGGTGCCGGTTGGTCTGCTTTCTTTCTCCTCCTCCTGGGGGTAATGTCTGCTGTTGAGCAGTGTCCAGTAAAGAGTAGCCAGGACAGAACATGTTGCATAAGTTCATGCCTCTCTGGAGCTACTACAGCATTTTTCTTTGATATATTTCATCACTTTAACAGGTTCCTGTAGCTGTTCATAGGTGAACTGCTAAACCATTGGAGAAGTCCTCCCAACACTGGCTCATGTCCTTCTACGTTCCATGCCACTCATTACTATCCCACTTCAGGGCAGATCTCTGAATAACCTCCCTAGAAATCTTTCTTGGCTCTAAATATAGTGTGCACTGCACTGAGGAGACCTAGCAGACCTAGAAACATGAACATACTTTCCTTACCGTGTAAAGGGAATTCAGAATTCTTAAAAGCTGTTGTAATAGGACTGAAGAGGGAAAAGGGAGTGAGAGGCTGGGGAAAATCATCCTCCTCTTTCCCTACTATAGACTGGATACTTTTAATAATGGACTCCCAAGGGTTGTCCATTAGTGCCTTAGTTAAGGGTGGGAGAGCAACACTGAATACACATCCCAAATGACCCTTGATATTATCATGTTATGAGCTGATATCAGACAGTGCAACAGAGCAATCCTGATCCCTCTCCATACTCTGAAAAAGAGAAACACAATGGGCACACAGTGCATATATGGAAACATATTGAGTTTCTACAGGCCAGATTTTGGTACTGGTGGGGCTACAGAGGTGGCTTCTGAGACGCTGTTGGAACCTTCCTCACTGTCTGGCAGAGCCAGTGCCAGCTAGATCCAGGACATGTGTGTCGCTAGCCAAGGCTGGGCCAATCAGAAATTATGGTAATGCCGCTGTGACAACATATTTAAGAAGGAAAAAAAAGTTATTGCACAAATGTAACTGTGGCCAGGGAAGAGCAGAAGAATATTTGAGAGGAATAACTCTGCAGACACCAAGGTAAGTGGGGAAGGAAGTGGGGAGTTGAGATCCGCCTGCAGTCTGTCGAGGAGAGCCATGCTCAGGTGAGTGCTGAGAAGAGGCTGTGAATTCATGGGAGGCCAGTGCTGAAGCAGGCTCTTGGCAGGGACCTGCAGACCCATGGAGAGAGGAGCCCATTCTGTAGCAGGTTTCCTGGCAGGACTTGTGACCCTTTAGAGGATCCATGCTGGAGCAGCCTGTTCTTGAAGCACATGGTGGAAGAGTAATCCCTGTTGCAGCAGTTTGTGAAGAACTGTTGCCGATGGGATAGACTCACATTGGAGAAGTTCATGGAGAAGTGTCTCCAGCGGGATGGACCCCATGCTGGAGCAGGAGAAGGACACCTCTCTCTGAGCAGCAGCAGAAACAAACAATGAACTGACTGTCCAGCCCCTGTCTCCCTGCAATGCTGAAGGGGAGGAGGTAGAGCTGGGAAGAAGGAAGAGGTAGGGGGAAGGTGTTTTTGTATTATTTCTTGTTATCCTTCTCTGATTTTGTTAATAATAAATTCAGTTAATATCCCTAATTCTAGCTAGTTTTGCCTGTGACAGTATTTGTTGAGTGATCTCTCCTGGTCCTCAGGTCACGAACCCGTTGTTATATTTTCTCTCCCCTGTCTAGCTGCAGAGGGGATGATAGAGAAGCTTTGGTGGATGTCTGGCATCCAGTCAAGGTCAGCCTACCACGGGGTTAGGTAGCACACCCACATGAGTAGACCAAGCAGCATTGTGACCAGTGGCTCTGTACCTAATACAACTAATGTTTAGATCAAATTATTTCCAGCTCACACTGGGCAGATCTGTTANGTCTGGCATCCAGTCAAGGTCAGCCTACCACGGGGTTAGGTAGCACACCCACATGAGTAGACCAAGCAGCATTGTGACCAGTGGCTCTGTACCTAATACAACTAATGTTTAGATCAAATTATTTCCAGCTCACACTGGGCAGATCTGTTATTATCTCAACCCTTCAAGCCCTACACTGTGAGACAAATAAGGCTGTTGTGGTTTAGGAATGGTATTCCCCAGTTCAGTGCCCCCACTGAGACTTCACCAAACTACACACTATTCTGTCTTGCTCCCCCACACTGCTGCAGTGTACTGGAGAGGAGAATTGGAGGCATGAAAGGTAATGGTCATTGGTTAAGATAAGAACAACTTACTTGAAACAGCAATGAGATACAAAACCAAATGGTAACAGCGACAATACTAATGTCAGAGGGTAAAAGAAAAGAAATAATTCATGTGGAAAAACCCCCCAGATAACAGACCATATTAGACAGCTCCCTCTGCCACATTTTCTTGACTGGAAGAACTCCTTCTCTCCAGAACAGAGTCTCTTTTCCCTGCTCCTGGCAGTGATGTGAGGTGGTATGGAATAACCTAGCCATGCTTCCTCCTGGCTGCTGCAAAAGATTAACCCTGTCCTGGCCAAAATGAGGACATATATACTGACTTCAGTATTTAACACCTAGTGATGAAAAAAAAAGCGCCTCTTCCCCCCAGTTTTGGCATTGTTGCCCCTTAAAGCCCTGACTGATCAGCCATGCAGATCAAGAACCTAGCCAGAGGACACCAGAGCTCATTCCTGACCCACCAGCAAGTCAGCTATTCTCTTTCTTTCCTCTGGGAGTCGGCACAGACAGGACCTTGTCCCACCTCTGAATCTGTACCTCCTCTGGCAACCAAGTAGCAACTGCTGTTCCCTTGCAATGGCTGCAGCCATAAAATCTTAGTGTGATTTCACTTATTCTTCATGTACTCAGTGAACTCTTAAATGCATGCATGAACAAGACATAGAAAATTATCCTTTTAACACTCTTCGCAGAAGGCACACTAGAACATTTCCTGCAGCAAGACATGCGGCAGCTTCAGAAAAATGAGACATTTTATTGATTATCTCCATTATGCTCTTGAAATAAATCCCTAATCCTAAGTGGAAAGCACTAAGTAGGCACACAGGCAATGCTACAGGAGATGTATCTAACTTGACAAAAAATGAGAAGTTATTAAAAACCATACTTTGTTCACTGCTTAGAAAACTTTATTTTCTGTATATTGTTTCCTGTATAAAATAGTTCTGCCTTAAGAGAATTAACTAGATTGACTGCCTTGTTAATATTTCTCCCCTTACATCATCATTGGGTATCTGATCTGGACCTTCTAAAGGTCATAAAATAACTGTATCCAGTGTTTTCAGAAAAAACAAGCATAAACACACTCTAACAGCAGTAATCTCCCTAAAGATTACCCAACTCTTGTTAAAACCTTAGTAACATGACATGCAAGTTAGCTCTTTGAAAGTAGATTTTAGTTCCCAGCACTTACTTTCCAGCTCTTTTTTTTTCTTTAAATGCTTTGTCCGGTCAATGGCAGCCAACTCAGCCTTCAGCAACCGGTAGCGTTTCCGGATTTCCTGCATTTTTGCTTCAAGAACTGTTATACACTCGGTGCTACTCAAATTTTGCAAGTCAGCTGCAAGTTAAACAATTTCTGTTAATTATTGCATTGCAGCAGTTCCCAAGCCTTCTGGATTTCGATGAAGGGGGAGGTACTCAAATCTTAGTGATGTGCTTTGAGGTAGCAGGCAGCAAAGATGAGAAATATCAACTGCTGTTTATTATCACTATCTTGACTGACACAAACACACTGAAACTCCTTCTTACAAGAAACACTAAACAAGTCCTGGTTCATTATGGCAAAATGGAAAGGGAAGATTTAAAAATTAATAATCTTAGAGGAGAAACAAGAAACAGAGAACAAAGAGTAAAACAGCAAGAAAGGAAAACTATCAGGATATATGACAAAATTAAGCAAACTGAGGATGGAGTGATTTTAGAGGTAAAAAATCCTCAAAACCAGAAAATTACAAAAGTCTTCTTATAGTATATTGCAGGACCACAAGAGGCATGTTTCAAAGAAGATACTTACACACTTGAAAACTCCATTTGCAACCTTTGGGCAAATGATTATAGTGTTCTTTTAGATCAGACTCCCTCTCTCCACTTTGCTCACATTTTCCTGTGGGAAGGTAGATTGTTACAAAACAAAGCAACTTTCCCACCCAACCCAAAGCTTACCAGGAGCTGTCTCACCCTAACATGACAGAATCCATCCTGGTGTAGCAGCTTGGCACACAGCTCTCTGCACCACGGGTGCCCAGGTACAGGACCGCAAACCTGGTCCGTAATGGGGCCCCTCTAATTCTGGCATGCTGGGAAAGGGAAACCTTGCACTGGAAATGCAGGCCAGTTAGTTGTTGTGCACGTAGACTCAGATCTATTCTGTGGATTTACGGGAGCCAAAGTCCTACAGACCTAGAAAGTTGATAAAAGTAGGAGACTGTGGCTCCACAATCCATCCCCAAAACTGGTAGGCATTTAACTGAATGTGTGTGTGCGGGAACATAAGGAAGCAGGGTAGGGACACACTTCTTGGAAGGAGATTCTTGAATACGATCCAGCTGCTCAAGGTTCATATAGCCATAGTCCACTCTACTCTCCAACTGGATCACGACAGCAGTGCACTTATTGCTTTAGAATCACAGCCATAAATAAATTGCCTGCATCAGAAAATAAGGCAAAAAGGCACTGTAATGTGTTCATGTAGGTGCCAAAATTATCCACATGTTTCTACTTATGGAGCTATATAATCTTTAAAAGACTTTGCAAGACTGATTATTACATCGTAGCTCCTATTCACCATTTTTAATATTCATTTCAAACAAATGACATGGTACTTTCACATATTTTATTTCACACTGAGCTGCTGTACTTACTACTTTTATTCTTCTTTTTGATGTTCACAGATGTTTTAAGGCTTGTTTTCTGCTTTTTGGAGAAACTGTCTCTTCCCTGAGCATTTCGAAGGTTTTTTTGGCCTCTAAACACTATAAAGGAAGAAAAAGACCCCAAAAGTAGAAAGAAACAGAAATAACAACAACTACAATTTTTAAAAAGCCTGTATTTCTCTGCATTTTTCTCACAGAAAAATTTCTTTTTCTCAAAGTATGTACATCTGTGATTAACAAAACTATAGAGATATATTTATTGAAGGCTGCCTATTGACCTCTTCCAAACTCTCACCTTTGTTGAACGAAACACATTTTATTGCTTTCTTTTAAAACAACATTTCCAGATGAATTACGGTAACACAACTTAAGGGCATTTTGAGGAAATTCAGTTAATTGTTAACTGAAATCTGTTACAATGAAAAAACCAATTCTCTCATCTCAGGAGTATAGTCAGACAAGCATTTTCTTCCTCAGTGTTAAAAATTTTTCAGGCACTACAACACAGTGAAAGCACCTGTATTTTTGACAAAATACAGATGCAAAAGAGCCAGTCACTTCCACAAAAAAGCTTTTGGATCCAGCCTTGCCAACAGTTAAAATGCAGGCAGCAGTACACTGACATCACGTGCACAAATATTGGCTGTGTTTATTATCCTCTTCTCTCTGGTGGTCTCAGGATGAATCTCAAAATCACATGAATATGAAACGCAGATAGGAAGGTCAATATTTGATATCAGCTTGACTTCCATTTTTCAGAATATTAACTTCACAAGGGGCAATGCTTGCCCAAACATGCATTAACTGTCACTTTCTCCCCCAAATTAAATAGCTTTAATAGAATCAAGTTTTATGCAAGAAACAGCATCTTCTACTTGAAAGCAATATGCTTTCATCTTGCTACAATAAATATTCCTTACACAATGTATTACAGATTGTTCTGGGCCTTTCTTGTCAGGTCCAGTATAAAACATCATTCTTATATACTTTTTTCCTCATTGAAACCATCACAATTCCTAACAAAAGGCCAAGAAACTTCCTGGCAGTTGTATTTTTTTCACTAGATGATTACACCATTTCCACACATTTGAAGTAGACAGTAGGTTACTATTTCCTACAAAAATTCACTTCCCAGCAGCAAAATTATAACAGAATGAAGATACATGAGCAATGGTGAAATGAAAGTTGCTTAGGTTGAAGACAGCTCTTTTTACCCTTTCCTTTACCATTTTCAGCATGCTCTGGCTCTGATTGATTACCATTACTGGAGCTGACACTGGCATCAAAACCTTCTGAAGAAATATTTTCATGAGACTGGAGATCTTGCATCTGCCCTGCAGTATTCTGTGCCTCTGCCATGCCATCCGTTTCACTTCTGATGCTTTGTATCTCTTCTTGATTTGGTGGCAGATTCCCAGAGACAGTGACAGCGGATTGACGGTTACTGTACTCTGCTACAGCGACAGTGGAATGTGACTCAAGAGTTGGAGCACTATTTTGCACTAAAAACTCCTCTTCCTTCTCTCCATCAGTTTTATTCTAGGTGAAAGAACAGATGAAAAACCTTTCTCATTTCAGCAATTACAAGATTGCCATCTTAAAATTATTCAGTGCTTACAATTTGTTAAACATTCTATGTGTAGAGGAAAGCTCTCCTCTTCATTTAAAAGACTACAATACCTTCCTACAGTCCATGCTGAGACCTTTCTATTGAAGACACGAACTTTGTCAACGCCCAAACAGATGTGAAAGCAAACACAGCCTGTGCTGTAGAAGCAGTGGGGCCGCAGGGTGACAGGCACAGCATGCAGCCGTTGGGCAGTTGGGCAGTTTGTGGCCGTTGGGCAGTTGGGCTGTTCCTTGGCACAGGGGTTCCAGAGGTTTCACCATGCTGCAGGGGAAGGAAGGGGAGAAGGTGGGGCAGCAGGTGCACTGTGGCAGAAGGAAATTCTTCCTTGTAGTCCCCCGCCTGAGGAACCTAAGTTATGCCTAAATGTCAGTTTAAAAAAAAAAAAAAAATTGAAGAAAATGCTCTGAAGTAAAATGATACAGATACACACAAGTCCTGTTTGCTCTCCAGAATCAGCAGAAGGAGCTCCCAAATTTCACCCCATCAAATTGGCTTCCAACACTGATGAAATAGATTCTTCTCATTTGTTTGCTATTAAGTCATGCATAACTTTAATTAAAAA
>VXBC01006942.1:202606-214904 GCA_013399945.1 Ploceus nigricollis | reverse complement strand
AATGTATTAAAATAATATTTAATGTATATTTTAATGTATTTTTCCAATTACCCAATTATTATTTTGTGTCATTTTGGATTCTTTTTAACTTAAAGAAGTAAGAAAGAATAAAAAAATGCAGCAGTATGTTTTTCAAGCTTTTTCAGAAAGATTCTAGAGACTACATGAAATTTCCTTTTAATGGCTGACCACCAATATTTGGTTGTTTATTAATTGCTCAGATTGAATAGACTAAGATTGGCTGCACATTTGAAAAACCCATCAAATGAATACCAAAAATATCCAAGAAAAGCAACAGCTGAGGAGAGACTAAATCCCCTCAGTGACATGAAACAACTGCTTTCTGTAAGACAAATCAGACAGCCTTGCTGTTCATCAGCATGCACAGAGCAAACCAAATGCTTCCTGCAAGTGCAAATCTCATAGTGCATCTTCACAGAACACTTTGTGGCTGTTCTCCAGGTTGGAAAGCAGTGGGGAGCATGCTGCTTCCAGCTCTCTACTTGTCCTGTATATTTACTCCTAACAGCAAACAGCAAATGCAAGAAACTGAATGGGACAGAGCATGGGAGTGAGGGCCCTGAGAAAAATGGAGTAGAAAAGGCAGATTACTGCCATCAGAACAGTTATTCCTATTGACTCACAGAGGGACCTCCAGGCACATGGTGCAGACTAAATAATTCACCTCATTAGACCTAAAACACCTGATAAAACAATTGTGTATCTCTCTAGAGCACTGCAGCCACCTTACCACACACAAATTGTAGGTGTGGAAAATACCGTTTTGTGTTGTTGGCAATCCAAGCAACTCTAAAGGCAGAATGAGCAAAAGGAGCCCAGGTATCCTCCTTTTACTTTACCCACACTTCAAACCAAAATGGACTCTACAGCCTTAGCAAGGAGGCAGAAAGGATTTGGACAGTGTTCTGAGGCCCACTCCAGATGCCTTTAAACATTAGTGCAAAATACCATTAGAGAGTCCATTACTACAATTAATTCAATCAATAGTATTACATTCAGATTTCTGTGGATTAAACATTAAGTTTTTAGTTTCAATATAAATTCACCTATATGGATGATATAAGACACCCAAATGTAAAACTAGTCTTATGCTTTTAAACCTTAAAAAGCACCATATAAAAAGATAATGGACAAAGATGGAAAGACTCAACTGTGATTGGTACCTTCTCTCCAGCCTTCGCAAAGAAGAGTTCCAGATTAATTCCATCATTCACTATAACATGTAATTTACCAAACTACTGGTGCTCTGCACTGTGTTATTTTACATGTAAACAGGTACCTAGTCTCGAAATAACTTGTTTCTCTTAAATGAGCAGACTTTCCAGGGAAAATTTGAATTCTTGACAACCAACTCAGGATAGCATCTGCTGCAATGTACTATTATAACAAATTTACACTACCTTCACAAAAGTAGTCAACTTCACACAGATATTCTGTGATAAGAACAGAGAAACACCAGGAAGGACTGCAAGGCATTTCACCTGTCATTTAAACCTTCCAGAGCTACAAGTACAAATCAATTGCATGGTCCTCTATATTACATAAAAGGCAAAGTATATAATCTATTGTGAAAGATTTGTCCATGCATACCATCTTTCATTCCCTTATATTGAACTGTTAACGTTTGAAGATAAAAAATTACAACAACTGAAGTAAAAAATTTTTTGCAATATACATTATCGGGCAGTTGGGCCTTTGTGTGTCATGGGAGATATTCAAAAGAGAAAAGGAGTCATTATTGTCTGTATTAAGCCTGAGCTAACATCAATATTTTTCACTAGAATTACAGGACATACAACAAAACCTCAGGATCAGTAGAACAAAATGCAGTCCTTACCCTCTTTTTACTTTTGTGAAGTCAAAAGCCACTTGTCTATAGGAAACTGCCTTTTCATTCAAATACCTGCTATATCGCCTGATAAACGTTGACATATCATAACCTAAAAAATAAGTTTCAGGGATTTATTACTTACCTAATCAAAGAACAAGAATGTTATTCAAAATAAAATGCAAAATATTAGCACAAGATAGCTCCAATGACTGTGCAAAATTGTGCAAAAATATAATCTGAAAATAACTGCATATGTCATTGTATTCACCATGTAAATCAAACAGACAATACCGCAAATATCTAGACAACCTCAACTACGTAAAAGTTTACACTTCACTTCCTAAGGAAATCACTTCCACAAGCAAAACGAAGTAATTTTAATGCAAGTTCTTTTATACTACAATAGAAACTACTATCAAAAAAATTAAATGATGCATTCACAAAGGCATTCACATCAGCTCCGAAACACATTGTCTCATTTGCAACTGAATAGAAAAAAAAGGCTTTGATGGAAACACCACAACATGACAGAAATTTTTCTCTGTTAAGATAGCAGTGATAGGAAATATTTTGATAACTGTCAATCTAGGCATATAGACTAAGAAGAAGATCTGTTCATAGTATATGCTGAGACCATAAAAGTTAAAACTCAAAAAAATGATAATTTGGTAGAGTCTTGGTTATAACTGAGAAGGTTTCTGTCCTCAGGCAACCCCTTTGACTGCCTATTCTGGTACACTTGTGGCAAAAATCAGAAGTATATAAGAAGCAGTAGACAAAGTAAGGAATCACCTTAGGAGAAAAAACAATGCCAGCTACAGGTATGGCCAGAACTGCACTGAACTGCAGCACAACAGTTTGGAAGACTATTTCATTTGAAAAATCTGAACCAGAGAAACACTTATTTGCCCACTGAATTAGTCTCAAAAATAAATGGAATGGTCTTTGATCAATTTCCCAAAAAAGTAATTTTAATTTTTTTTAGATACAGTTCTTGTTTCATTGACATGATGTATGCACATATGATGCATTTTTAAAGAATTAATAATCAAAATTGCCTCATTTGGAGAGGTCTATCTCTATAGAAATAAGAGGAATACTAAGATTTGTATCTCTAAGGAAGTCAGAAGCCTTTAAGTATGCCTGTTAGAAAAGATGCAACATGGTCCTCCAGCAGACAGCTCCTGCCACACCATTACAGTATTTTAAGAAATGCAGCCTGGGGTAAAATGGACAGGAAAGTTACTTCCTAAATGACAGGGTTCGTTAGAGTAAGCAAGCTGTCTTTGCTGTTCCTCAGCACATTACTAACTTTTAATGAATAAAAGACACCTTACCTTGCAATCCACTTTTGTCTAGGAAATTGCTCAAATTAAACAATGTGTTTCTGGACGCCAGATACTGGATAAAACGCTAGATGAAAGAGAAAAAATTGAATACTTTCACTGTGTTACCAAGGAGAAGTAACTGTGGTAACAATACTAGAAACTTTTTATCCAGGTTACAAAATTCAGCTTTTATGCCTTAAGATTGACTTCAAATCTGGAAACTATTACAAAACCAGCTAAGCTATCGAAGTAAGCTAGTTATTTTTTATGCATAAATCTGTGAAAAAATCCAAGTAGCATTTCGTATGAAGGTCTCATTTAGTTGGAGTTTATTTTAAGCCAGAATATGGAACTCTGAACTTCTGAAAAAATCCCTTCAAATACATTCTCATTTTACATGCTCATAGTTGTTTCGCTGACTTCAATTTTATAACAACTGATTTAATATTACTAATTAGCCAAGTCATCTTTGCTCAGCATACAATAGTAGTGGTACTTAGCTTAAATATGAAAATAGGTAATGTAAATGTTAGTTTGCTTATAAATCAAACATAACAATTCATATAAAGCATTAACACTGTATCACAATACTTCCAATTATACTTAATTACAAATTATGTTTCACAAGATGAATGATGCTATTTTCGTCTTGTAAAAACACATTTCAGATCATTGATACAATTTAATAGGAAAAAAATTTGCACAGAGCTGTTACAAAAATAGGCCAATCATTCAGTTACAAGAAACATTTTGACAAAAGACAAAAACAGTATTGATTAGTGTAACATGTACCACTTCATTACTTTCATTAGCATACAGAGGTTACATAGAAAAAAGACTGGAGAAGAGTAAAGGCACCCAATACCTAGTTATAAAGGAATTAAGCCAAAGTTGGAGGCACCATCCCTGGAGGTATTTAAAAGACATACAGATGTGGCATTTGGGGATATGGGTTAGTGATGGGCTTGACAGTGCTGGGTTAGCAGCTGGACTTGATCTTAAAAATCCTTTGCAATCTAAATGGTGCTATAATCAGTTTGCACTCTTATTGTTCAAGTCCTATTTCCAACTGTGAAAAATTTCATTTTGAGCAGCAATCTTACCCTGAATACTTCTGTAATATATTTGGCAAGCAAAATTCATTTGTAAATTCTATTCTTAATGGAAAATATTTCAGACAGTGGTCCCATGAAATACATTTAATTGCTATGAACTATTTTGGTATCAGTTTAAAATTCATATGACTCCAAGTGCAAGGTGTACAGATTGTGTTTTGAAAAGTGTCAATTATCCCAATGAAAAAGTTTAAGCTTCAAGCCAACAACAGAAGTTTGCCCTCTTGTGGCTTAGTTAGCTTCACAGAATAGATTTTCACCCAGACCAGCAATAACCTGCAAGTGAAACCAGCATATGTTTAAAAACTTAACCTCCCCCTCCAACCCACACAAGTCAGTCAGAGGAAGCAGTTCCTCTGAATGCATCCTGAAATGAAAACTTTTGGGAATTTGCTAAAGCTATCTCAATTCCAAAGTTCATACAGCTTACCTTATTCTCCAGTAAAAAGGAATGTTTACAAACATTTTCTGAGAAAGCCTTAGAAATATATTTTTTTGGTTTTTTTACAGGCAAAACATTCAAGCTGCTGCTATGCTTGGCTTGGTATTTCAAACAGTAAGGCCCCATAGGAATTAAAATTGTGAGATCAAACAAGTTTACTCCTTTTTCTGTAACTTGGGGTTATGTTTGTTAAACTGTTCAACTGTTAACAGTTTGGTGTTATTTCACCCTGTCCTAGGGTGACCCTCAAAGCCAACTCATAGACACACATTTGTTTTCATTGTAAAAGATTAGGGTGTGATGGTAGAAATTAATTTAGAATCAAGTTATCTAGAAGAAAAAACCAGAGGGTTAGCTACAGCACGAAGGCAAAAATGCTTCCATTTTCAGCTTGCAGAATCCCATGCAAGTTAGCTTTTCTTGGGTTTTTTTCTTTCATCATTAGAATATGAACACAGTAAAAAAGTACCCTCAGCATTTGGGACATTTGCTTTTTACTCTAGAATTGCACACTTTGAAGTAGAAACAACGGAGACAAACAGAAAATGAGACCTGTGTTCATTCAGAGTAGGATCTAAAAAGGCAAACCCAAAGATTGTCTTACAAAAAGAATTAGTGGAAGCATTTAGGTGACATTTACAGGAATGAGGGACTGCAACTGTTCTCAAAATAATACATCATTTTTGTATTACCTCATTTCCATACACCATTAGATGATGGGTTGTGATAAGAGATTTGAAGACCACTACCCAGCTACTGTTGGTAGTTCTTTCAAATAAACTATCTGCCAGTTGTGGGATGTTCACATTCATCTCATTCGTGCACTGGATTAAATCTGCAATACAAAAATTTCTGTTGTTACTGTCAGTTCTGTGAAGGAAGATCAATAATGTTCCCCAAAAAAATCAGTACATTCATTTTATGTAGTAATATTTTTGATGAAAACTGAGGGGCTTTCCAGCAAAATAAATATCAAAAAGCAGCATGGTTCTGGTCTATCAGAACTTCATAATACAAAGCTCGCTCTGCTCACTGCCAAGATTCAACTGCTTTTGTAGCCACCTTAGAAGGCTCTGGAACAGAAGTACCATAATGACTTACACTACCTCTGACTAACAACTCAGCTTTCAAACACCTAAAGCATTAAATAGCAAAATAATTATTACATAGTACCATTTAATTAAGTTTTACTGGAAGATTATGACTAGAATTAGCTGTAATCTCAGATTTCTGACCTCTTAATAGATCAGTAAATACTTTCCGACACTGGTTCAAAGTGAGTAATAAAAGATTCAAATACTACTTAGTCTTGATACAATGCAATCAACACCTTCAAAAGGGCAGAGGAAATGTTGAGTGGAAAAAGGAGCCTCTAGCAACAATGCCAGAAGCTGACAGATTAATTTAGTTCAAACAAAGTTGGATCATTAACCAAAAAGATGGTTAGGAGCACGAGACATGAGGTTGGTTAGCTAAAACAATGCTTTCCAATTTCTGTTCAGCCTGGACTACTGTCCTGCCTGCGTAAACATGGGGAGCTATACTTTCAGTACAACCAACAGAACCATGTATCATCATCCAGTAACTTATTTCCAAAGGCCGATGAAGGAAGGGATGACTTAAGATCATTGACAGTGGTTGACAAATACAACAGAAACAACTATATGATAATACAGCTTGGTAGTATTTAATATGAAGCTTAACTTAATGCAACATAGTAGTCATGAAATGTTTCTACTATTACCACTCCAAAAATAAACCACCAATTTTCACTCAAACTGACAGCCCTGCCAAGGGCTGTAGCTCAATAAAAATCAAGACTTCAGAATGTCCTATGCCTTCCTGTCTAAGGGCTACCAAGGCATACTGGAACCACCCATGTAAACTGAAGGCAAACATTTCACTTTTGAAGACAGTTTTATATCTTCCTATGAACAATCATCCACCTTGAAGGACTCCTGAAAGACAGGACCTTCCTTCAGCCAGAGCAGCAGGTAAGCATGGCTACCACATTCTCTGAACTAATATGGTCAGAAGTGAAAAAGCTGCTATTTACATGTTTAAGTATTAAAGGAAGTGAGCAGGAAATGATTTCCACATTCATAAATATAATGAGATGGAGAGATAAACATTCTACACAAGTAAAATTGTGATGACTACAGGCATTCATGACCTCATTTTTAAGTCACGGTTATCTATTACTCGATGATGATTTGGGGCTGTTAAGACAATGCCAGGATATTACTCAGCAAGAGATGCGCTCTGAACTGGATCATCAAAACCAAGCCCTGCAGCTTCTTCACCTTCAGGTCTTCCCTCCTAAATAATAACAGAAGCAGTTTTGTGCAAGGCTACCTGGCAGGAACATACATTAAATACAAAGGTACACAGATCACTGGATGTCAAGTCATATGTTTTGGCATAAGAGGTTCAAGTGCATATTAGAAAGTGAGAATTTCTATTCTTAAATGTAACATTTGCCAACAGATAAACAGTAATAAAAAATACAAAAGAAGAGGTGGCACTTGAAAGTTCACCACCTAAAAACATTAAAAAAACCCCACCCCAAATAAATATCCAGTGTAGATGATATTTGGTGCTGAGAGAAATGTTTTCTGAAATGCCACTGAACTTTGAAATCAATATCTGTTGCAGTGTATAAAAGAAAACAGGCTCTGTAACCCTCAGAAAATCATCCCGCACAGGACTGATGAGTGTTTATGTAAAAAGCATATGAATGAAACTGGCAGGGGGAGCAGACGGAGAGAGTGCAAGCACATTATGAGAAACCAGTGACCAAATGGGAGAGAACATAGGCAAGAGAAACAGAGGCAACTCCAGCCTTCAGTGGAAGGAAATTTGCAAACGCAAACAAGGGAGTCACTACAATACTACAGTTACTACAAACTAAATTTAGTAAAACATGAAATTTTTCTCTCTGATTGAACAGATGCACAACAATCTGGTATGTATTAATATCTCAAAGTACCTACACCATATACATCTCAGAAAAGTTACGTCTCTGAAATTTCTTTTGAAAGTATTTTTATAAGCAATGCTAAATAGGTAAAGAAATATTTGCACAGTTACACCCAAATTAGAACAGCAATTTTTGTGCTAACCATACTATAAGCAGCATAGTACAGACAACAGAAGATGGTATCCTTCATCCCACACTCCTGCACTACATCCTACACTGCATATACAGTGTTATTTATCCTATACCCACAAACACCCTTCATTAAAGGAGAGGAACAAATATATAGTTATTTTCACATCCTACGCTTAACACAACTTGTCTCACACCCACCAATGAAAATACTAGCTATGTGTTTGGAAACCTAAGGGCCCCAAAGCAACATATCTCTAGACAGCTACTTACTGGAAATGCTATGAGCAATACCAGACAGGTGTACAACCAAAGGGTTTGGCACTAAGGGGAACAGCTTTCATCTCAGAGCAAAAATAGAAACAAACAAAATAATCAAGAAAACAAAGGATAACCCTTGGTGAAAGAATGATGCCTGTTTCATTGATCATCTTGTCATGGGAGTCAAGGAGGAAGATTGAATAGTTACTCCCATCAATATCACAGAAAGGAAAATCACTTTATGTGTTGACCTTCCGCATTAAGGCCCAGAATACCTCACAGCAGAAAAAGAAACTCTCCTGGGAAATAAACCATCTAAAATCATAGAATTCTGCAATTCTAAAATCTGTTAAAACTTTCACAGCATGAGACACACAGCATACAGGTGTTAGACAAATGTCATTCCTTGCTTCAAAGAAGGCAGCAATTAGCAACAAGGATCTTAAGCTTGCAGCTGGCTGGGAGTCTTATATGAGGGAAGCTTAGACAGCAACAAATGCAGAGTCATATCCATGGATGTGGCTGGGGACAACTATAGGAAAGGCTACCAGGTTGCCCAGGGTGTAAAAGAACACGATGCGCAAGAAGTGGTTGAAGGAGGTGGGTTCATTCCACCAGCAAAACAGAAGGCTGGAGGCAGAGAGGAGGAATATAAAGACTACCTTCAATCGGGTATTTCTTGGAGGTTCAAGAAAAAGGATGAGAAGCAAAAGGAAATGGTCAGGCAGCAGAGCCTGTAAACAGTCAGATCTGTTAATGTTCAGCATGGTTTAAAAGCTGGGGTTCATTACAAAACTTGAGATCCCTTCCAATCTAAAGCAATTTACAAATCTATGCAACATCTACAGAAAGAAAGAATGGAGGCAGGCAAAAACAGACAAGTGACTTACAAAGTAAGTTGAAGTCGGAAAAAGTAGTCCAACAGCTATTCCTAAAGATCAAAAACCTTAGACTTTTTAAAGTGTTTGACAAAATATATTTTCAGAACACCATTTACATACCTACACTAAATCATGTATCAAATTTCAGCAGAGGTTTCAGAGGCAAAACTAGATTTTCCAAGAAAACACTTGTAGCTTGTTTTTAAATAGTGTTTAGATTTTATTTTTGTTGTAACAGTTGAAGCTTTCACCACCAAGTGACTTTCACATAATTCAGTTCTGTTTGGGTCCTTTTCCACCAAAGCAAGGGTTTTGCAAGGAATCATAACAAAGGTCTGGCCAACAGACATTTCAGCAACACTTGAAGATCTGCAACTGCACCTGTACCAAAGCAAGCATATTGCCTAACCCTGTCTGAGTTAACTTCTGTAAAACATACAGTACAATCCTGTACAATACTCAGGCTTAGAAAAATAATATACTCACAACTCCCAACCAAGAGTTCTACAGCCTTTCAACTGTTCAGCCTTCATTACAGGAAAGAACCGAAGTGATTCATTGCCCTATGCTACTCATAGTTACCAGATGAAACAAGTATACAGGTGCAAAGTAGAGTAAAAGCAAAGCAAGACTGAAGATTCCTATACAAGAAAGAAGCAGCAATCACCTACACAAAGCAGTTACTACAAGGCTATAATGATAAAGTACGCTGTTTACTCCACACTCGGCATGTAGATGCGGATTAGCCAACTCATGGTGAGAGATCATGAGTCTTGACCCATGGCAAACATGAGGAAGTCAGGCTGGATAATAAAGCATCAAAGGCATCTGTCCCAAAGTACCCCAGAGAATGCATGTGCTTTCAGCACGTTCCTGTGACCTAACTCCTTGTGCAGCACCTCGTTCTGCACCAGGCAGCCTGCTAAAACAAAATTACAAAAAACTGGTTTCCTTCCCCACAAAAGAAGAACCACAAGCTATCCTGAATGAGTCTTTATGATTTCTTTTCCCAGAATCTTACTCATATTAATTCACAGTAAGATTATAAAGAATCAGGTTGAGAATAGCTTTTGTTAACGGTTTTAGTTTCAGATACAATTTCAGTTTACCGTGTCATTTGTGGTAACTTGACAAGCAGACTGAACGTAAGCCAGATGTACATACTTCATGTACATGCAGTACCTCATTATTTCCAATGGTTTACCTGTATCTCTCATTTTGAACAATATTTTTATTTGTAAGTATCAATCTGAAAATATTTACAAGAGAAAGATCTTCCAGGCCAGAAAGTGTGCCCCACACCCCAGTTACTTCAAAATAGGTCAAGCAACTGTGACAGATATCTTGTTATCTATTGCTTTTTCATCTTTTACATCACAGACACTACCTAGAATAAGCAAGTAATTGGTTATATCCTGCAAGTTATTGATAGTTGTGCCATTTAAAAAAATATGTATGTAATAGGAGAGACAGTATCCTTTCAGTAAGCAACTGAACTATTGATCATCCAATATGAGTAGGCAGATAGTGCCAAGAGCTAAACACATTACATTCTTCAGTTAAAAAATATAAGAATAAAAAATAATACTTAAATACATATTGGTGGATCCAAAGCACAAGCCAATACACATCAGATCACGTTTACTCAACTGGTAAATTTAAAATTTACGTCAATACAGCAAACTTGTTTCTTTTTTTAAATACAAAAGGAAATATAAACCATTTATTGCATGAATTAATATTCACACAACTTATGCCCACAGAGAGGAGTTCAACAGAACACAATTAATTTAGTACCTTTCAAACTGACACTACTCACAGGGGAACACTTGTGGCTACTCACAATGTTAGAATACAGGACAGTGTCTATCCTTAAGATAATTTTATTTAAGAGTGTGCATCTGCTTATGATCAATTCCTCTTTCATCCAAGGCCATACAAAACGATTTTTAGTTTTGAGCAAAAGATTTAATAATTATTGATATAGGGCTATTTTGCTTTCCTCTAAGGGACCATTTTCTCAACAAGACAAAACATTCAAAGCTGGCACACTTTCATTGTATCATACTTTTGGAAATGCGTTGGAAAAATGTTGGTGTCTCAACCCAAAAGCTGAAACAAAAATAAAATACTAATGGAAAAGACATGGTTATCTACACTGTCAATACTCAAGTTAAGTTCCTTTTCTGGCTGCCTAGATTTCAAATCATATAATGATTTTCAAATTACACCAGTTTCCTCTATGTTAGGGTCTCATTTTCTTCTTGATCTACACAAGTATTTGATCACTGGAACAGAGCTGCTCCCTCATTTGGTCAGCAATCCTAATCAAAATGCAAATGGCTGAATCTAAAAGTCTATTAAACAGCTAAAATATTTCCAAAGGATAGGTGAAAAAGCAGCAATGTGACCATTTCCCATGCAATGACGCACCGTGTAGCGGCAGTTAACACTGACAACTTTAGGAACTTGGTAAAAAATTGCAAAGACCAGAAGTCAGCAAGTGCACATCAAATTGGTCAATGATATGAAAAATGACTGGGTTCATGCCATTGAGAGGTCAGCCACTATACAAAAAATTCCTTCCTTTGAATTTTGTTGGGAATACAGTTACAGCAAGCTTTTACTACTTCTAAACAAATTTTATAGGTTTCAGATCAACATTCCCCTGCCTATCCCTAAAGAGCTCATGATCTATATGGCCATGTAGATTTTAAATAGTCCTGTTACAGGTTCTAGGAAAGCACACATGCCTGCCACATCTTTCCTTCCCAGAAGGACATTGAGAAAGCTTCATAAGAAGGGGAAAATACGGGTTATTGAGAAGCAGGCGGGGAAATTAAAGAAATAAGCATGTTCCAATTACAGCAATGTAACATTTGTCAGCAGATCTTAAATGAAGGAGAAACTGAATTTAGCAGCAATGAAGTCTTTCATGGTCCATTTTTACTTTGTTATTTACTGAACTAGAAGTGTCTTTTTAACCAGAGTGGTTTGCATGAAATGTAACATAAAATATTAGAAATATCTAACCTCTGTATATTAGATATTTTTCCCAGTTGTATTTTTTCTCGTCGAATTTCTATAACAGATCATCTTCCTTCCTTAATAATTGGCAAGTCAAGGTAGTCCCTTATTTTCAAAACTTCAATAAAAAGTATCAAGTAAAGTTTTTTAACTGGCTACAGATATTTTGGATTATGGAGGCTATTTTTTCTATTCACCTTGACACAATGACTGTGAAGAGCGTGCTCTAATTTTATCCAGTTACAAAATTAACAAAACTGAAATGACTTCACAAATACATACC
>VXBC01006942.1:183365-202198 GCA_013399945.1 Ploceus nigricollis | reverse complement strand
TTCCCAGAAGGACATTGAGAAAGCTTCATAAGAAGGGGAAAATACGGGTTATTGAGAAGCAGGCGGGGAAATTAAAGAAATAAGCATGTTCCAATTACAGCAATGTAACATTTGTCAGCAGATCTTAAATGAAGGAGAAACTGAATTTAGCAGCAATGAAGTCTTTCATGGTCCATTTTTACTTTGTTATTTACTGAACTAGAAGTGTCTTTTTAACCAGAGTGGTTTGCATGAAATGTAACATAAAATATTAGAAATATCTAACCTCTGTATATTAGATATTTTTCCCAGTTGTATTTTTTCTCGTCGAATTTCTATAACAGATCATCTTCCTTCCTTAATAATTGGCAAGTCAAGGTAGTCCCTTATTTTCAAAACTTCAATAAAAAGTATCAAGTAAAGTTTTTTAACTGGCTACAGATGACAACAGATATTTTGGATTATGGAGGCTATTTTTTCTATTCACCTTGACACAATGACTGTGAAGAGCGTGCTCTAATTTTATCCAGTTACAAAATTAACAAAACTGAAATGACTTCACAAATACATACCGGTTTTATTCTAGCAAAGTGCTTTGAAAACATTTCTAGAACATATATAGACAATGTTCTCTAATATTTAAATACTTGGAGGACTTAACTGTGCCATGAAAGGACACTTAGAAAAACTTCAAGAAATCAGAAATACAAAAATAAGAACAAAAGAAAAAGGTTTTCTGTAAAATCTATAATTAAAATCTACTTCTACAGATTAACTGCAAACCCTGACACATTCAAATCTGATTCTACACATTCCAACTGACATTTTAAAAGCAGATAACTTAATGCAAACATATGGTAACTTTCTAAATAGTTTCCCACTTCTTCCACAGGTGATGTCCTTATTTAAATATGAGAAATAGGATTAGAATGTTCCTAGATGTAAATAAGTACTTTTCATTACAGAACCAAGCAATTTGTCTAAAAATAATACTCAGAATAATTCTGAACATTAATGTAAACAGGTAAAATTGTAATTTTTGAAAAACATATTTCTTCCTCAAAACAATATATTTGGTAACTAAAAATTAAGCTTGTGAAAAAAAAAGGATACCCCAAATGACATACTGGAGTGATCAAATAAACAGTGATTTAATTTANTTTGTTCTAAATTTAGGTTTGTTTATCTTCTGAATAAACCCATTTGTACCAAACCACTTTACTAGAAGTAGTTTACTACATCAGATTGCCCCATGGCTTCACCAAAGTCCCCTTGAGAAAGTGGACAAGGAAATCTGGACCACACATTTTTAAATTAACAATAAAGATTCCCACTGAGAATTCTTTCTCTGCATATAAACAGCATCTTAACAGTAACATGCACTGACTCAGGAAATAATTTATGAAACAGTTAAAGAAATCAGAGAAGTCTCATTCTATTCTGACCTTTCCATGTTTAAAAAGAACTAAGATTTAATCTAATTTATATTATATAAGCAGGATAAAAAAAAAGCAGAAAGAAGATTTATTATAATGTTGAATAATTTGCTCTATAGCCAAAGGTTTATATTTTTATTTCATCATTCTACATCTTGCCTTTTTCTTCCAATTCAAATGAGACTATCATGTTCTCTCTCCTACTTAAAACTGCTGTTTCTAATTGGAATTCTTAGAAATTACTTTAAATCTCTATCAGTAACCCTGTGAACTCAGCATTACTGCCTCAGGTATCTTTGAACTCTACATTTTTCTCATATGGCAACACTTTGAGTAACGTACTACTTCTGTTTGAGAACTGCAAAAACTAATTAATATACTTTCTGCAAAAAACAGAGTAAAAATTAGTTCAGTTGAACAACTGGTTTCAATGAAGAATTCTCTGAAAAACATTAGTAGTGTCTACCAAAACGCCTCAACAAACAAAGCACTGGTAAATGAAACAGTAAAATAAGTTAAAAATAAGGGAAGAACAACTCAAATCATTATGTACACAATTTTCCTTTTTCTTTTCTTTATCTCAATTCCTGCATACTGGAAGGTGCCACATTAACACTTCGTTTAATATTCATAATGATTATTCAAACTTCTCCAGTTACAAATATTGTGGAAATGACAAGTGTGGCTATGTTACTTCTGGAGAACTGATTTCTCAAGATAGACTTGAACATCACTTTCATCTCTACTTGCCAAGTACCCCCACCACATTTTAAAGACTAACATGAAAATACTGCTAAATATTGCCTCAACAGCTCCAGCCTCGGATTGTAAATATAACATTCTCATTTCAAATACATTCAAGCTGAACACAAACCATAGCTTAACTCACCTAGATCTTCATCCAACACATAGCAGAAGTTCATTATTTTAGACCAACACAAATGCATAAGATATATAACTAACAGGATATGTTTTCATGACAGCTCATGACAAAACAGGGTGGTCCCATTCCTGTCTCTACCTGCAAACATTGACACACTTCCACTGCTTATGTTATGTCAACCCTAGTGCACTTCTCTGAACCATACTAACTTCTCAGAATGGAAAAAAAAAACACACAAAAATTCCTGACCTCAGTGGTGGTGGGTGGGATAATGGGGACGACACATGAGGTGACACAGCACAGCATAGTTTTTCATTATCCTACCAGATAAAAAAAGGTTCACAAAAGACCAAAACAGGCGAAAGCCAGAACAAGAAAAGGAGATGATGACATGAAAAGGTAAGAAGAATGAGAGGAAAAAGGGAAGTGGACAAGTCCTTCCACTTCTGGCACCAGAGTGACTGCTACTCAACCACCCCACTACAGTCATCCTCTGTTCTTCCAAGATAACTGTCTTGGCCTTCAGTGGTTACTGTACATCTCTACAGTTCCAAGTTTTCTTACATTAATATTTCAAAGTTTGATGTTCTGGTGCAGATTAAAAAAGAAATTCCCTTTATGCTTCTCAGTGGAGACTGAATATCCATACTCCCCATAAAAAACTTCAACACAAGGGAAAAACTACTATTTTCTTGCTTAATAAAATAAATAATTTTCTTTCAACGTTTCCTAAATTTTCCGTCTTCTTAATTCATCTGACCTCCTCTCAATTCTCTACAGTTTCACTGATTTATACATATAAATACACAGACAAACACATACATATGAATGTATATATTTATTTATATATATAGTTAAACATAGTGTCCCAGCTGGATAATGGAAATTACTTCCTTCTACAGACATATGGAAAGATGCCCATCTTGCCTACATTCTCGTGTTGGTGGTTTATAATGAAAATCAAGCCAAATCATCTTGCACAGCTCCTGCACATTCAGATAATCTTTCTAGACTAAAGTTTTACACCTTCCTTACACGTTTAGACCTCTGCAAGCATTCATAGAGCATTACACCATTTATCAGTGTAACTTCATCTTCTAATCTTGGTCTGAAGAGCAGCCACACACATTCCCAAGACAATGCAATTCTCTGTGGATATATAGTGTGTACCAACATACAGTTACTAACAAAAAACATCATTAGAACTACATATGGACATATTCTCCACTTTAAGTATTCTCCAGTTGTGGGCAAAGTGATGTAAGCAGTCTGTATGGACCACTCTCTGGGTCCACTAAGTTTGAAAATCAAAGAAAAAACATACTAAAACCCATGGCTATTACCTGTACCTATCAGTTGTTATAACAGGAGAGAACTATCTTTGTTAAAATCTTAAAATATTAATCAATACAAAAGTATCTAAAATATATTAGTTACCTTTCTAAGGATTAATTTCCCAGCTGCCACCCACTCTTAAGACTAAATTCTTCCCCAAAACAGAACAAATCAACAATCGTTTCAGCTCCCTAATACTAAGAAATATGCAAGACATGCCAAAACTACTGAATACTTTTGCTCTACATTCAGTTCCTACATACCCCTTAAAAGCATTTTATCATGAAATCTAGATCAAAATAATTATAAACTCCTACACATACACTAGCACATTATTCCCACTGAAAAGTATCTGTAAACTTAGAGCCTTGATCCTATCTTTATAAACATGCTTAATAATAAGCCTGTGAATCATATTTTAAAGATGATTCTTGATTAAAAGATGAAAAATGTCCGTAGCTATCAGCCAACTAACATGACAATTCTTGCATAAGCTGTACATTCAATCTGAGTATTTAACTCACTGGCCTAACTGAACTAGGGAAAAATCAATATTCTTTTTCACTGATCACATGCTAATTTCAATACATTCATGAATAAAATTATGAATAGCTCTTTGTTCAAGATTGTCAGTATTTCCAGAGTGCACGGCTGCAAACACTTGAGGATGCACCCCATTTCAGGTTCTGACAAGCGAGAAAGCAGCTACATACCCTAAGAGTTCTATATGAGCACTGCTGTTTAAGAATACATTAGGACAGGTGGTTGGGCAGGCTTTGATTTTGAATGACAGCCATTGGTTTGATATTGAAATCAATATTTAATATATTAGTGTGTAATAAGAAATGACTATATTAAATATGAGAAAAATTTATAATAATACTTAAGCATCCAATATAATATTTATAGTGTGAATGGTCACACATAGTGGGTGAATGGAAGCACGATGAACTGCATTAGGTGGAACATTTTAATGTTGATGAAGACTAATTACTTTGAAAATTTCATAGCTTTAACACTGCTTTTATATCCCACTGAAAACATGAAGGTATTTCAAGCAGCCTGCACACATATAAGTTGATCCTATGATTTCACCTTAAGATGCATAGAGAAGGCACATAACATGGTTTATAGATAGCTGAGAGATCAATATGTGATGCCAGAGATACTAACCCTCAGGTCTCTTCATCACCATGTACACACTGAATGTTACAGGAATAGTGCCCAAGCCATCTGCCTTCGCATACAGTAAATTTTTGGTTATAGTATGTACTTATAGCCCTCTCTTTCTGCCCCGAAGAACCTGTAAATGTTCTATAGCTACTGCACCTCCATACAACAACAAACAAGTTGTGCTAACAGACATGTTTTTAAAACAAGGCCTGTGAAACACATGTACAAGCTGCTGTTGTACTGCCAATAGCACATAACCAATCCTTGCAGACTGCTCTGGATACCTCCTGGATGCAGGCATAGTATCAACAAATGCCTTACCTGGCAGCTTGCTAGCAGTGGTACAGTGACATTACTGTAGCCCAGCCCACTGGAGCAGGGAAACCATTTTGTTAATAGCAGACACCACTGAACAAAAAATCCTCAACGAGCACAACTCTACAGTAGTTGTGCAGCAAGACAACTTCTAGCTTTCCAAGAAGGTAAGCCTTTAACGTAACTAGGGCTCGCTTCAGTATCTAACCCTCCTCAATCCTGCAAGGAACTCCTAATCTCAACTTTAGCTCACCTGGTTGTATGGCATTCAGATTACATCTGTTAAAAAAATACACCCAAAGACTGTCAAAGTACCTATCACACAACCATAGAATGGATTACATTGGAAAGGACCTTAAAGATCATCTAGTTCCAACACCTCCACCACAGCAGGGATGTCACTCAGGTTGCTGAAAGCTCCATTGAATCTGGCCTTGAACACTTGAAGGGATGAGGCATCTAGAACTTCTCTGGACAATGTGTTCCAGTGCTTCACCGCGTTCCGAGTAAAGAACTTCTTCCTAGTATGCAATTTAAACCCACCCTCTGTCAGTTTAAAGCCATTTTCTACCCATATGAAAAGTCCCTCTCTCTCCTCTTTACAAGCCCTCTCCAGCTACTGGAAGGCTGCAGTGAGGTCTCCCCACAGCCTTCTTGTATCCATACTGAACAACTCCAGCTCTCTCAGCCCATGCCAACTTCCAACATCTGTGGCTTCCTTAATCCTGCATTACCAAGGAGCAAACAGAAAAAGCCAGACTTCGTGCACAGCACATTTTGGCAGTAAACACTTCTAGCACACTTTCTTAATCTAAATATATGTATCTTCTAAATATACAGTGTCCATACAAGTGCAATTTAGGTGCTTATTAGATGTTTATCTTCCACATCCCTTTATTCTAAAAGACACACCGCAAAGCAATTTTGTAGTAGTGATGTACCATCACAGTTGAGCACAGTGACACTGAAACCAGTGAGTGTTAACACCAACCTGACCTCCTGCCACCACATTCCACTGAACAGATCTTCAAGCCAAAGAATGCCAAAGACCTTTGTTACTTTGGAATTTATTACACACATGTAATTCACATTCTTTTCTCTTTGAACAGCAGTGCAGCATCTTTAGTTAGACAGTTTAATAGACAAAACCGAATATAAGAGAAACCAAAGCCATCTGATCTGAGGTTTTCCTACTTCAACACTTGTCTCAGCAGCTCGAAGGTCTTACTCCAGCAAAGTTGTCTAGAATATGTGTCATTCTCTCCCATTTTAAACCAAGATTTTGGAAATTAGATTTCCTTCTGGACAAAATCTAACTCTCAGCATGAATAGCACATTTTTCCTGAATGCCTCTGGGAGCTGTCAGGAAGCATGTATTTAAGTTAAAGGAGTTATGTCTCTGTATTTGCCATCCTCCATCAGGGCTGAAACTGCCAATGAAGATGTGTATGTCTGATGCGTGGTAGGACACATTTCTTGGTAGATACCACCTTCTACAGCTTCTGGTTAACTAGTGGAAAAAACTGGGCAGCCTGGTTAACTACTGGAAAAAACCCAACCAGAACCTAAACTTGTAACTGTGTGGAAATAGGTTTCCTTCTGTCAAGAGTCCATATAATATGTTGTACAAAACAGCTGTACTGTCAAGGGAGTCTAAAGGTGTATCAGCATCTACTACACGTTCTTTTGCCCCTCTAGTATACTGGTTAAAAACCAACATTCCACATTTTATTGCTTCTCATGTATTTACACAGATTTTCAAAATTAATCTGATAAAGGGAAAAAAAAACTGGGAAATTTTTGCATCCAAGACCAAAAAGGTTTAAGCCATATTCTAAAATGGTTTGATATATTACATCATGTTCTTCCAACACCAGAGAGATGCAAAAATTACTCATTTGGATTCATTTTAATATAGTAGGCATCAAAAGCCCAACATATAAAATTACTGCAAATGCTTTTCTAGCATCAAATAAATAGAAGAAGTCCAAATTACTTAGATTTTTAAAATTAGTACTATTAGTACTGTTGCACAAAACAGTGCAAAAGCTTTTCCTTATAAATAGCACAGTGCCCTGCTACTGGAGAAAACCTCAGATGATACCTTTAAAACCCATTTTTACTATGAATAAACTTTACACACATCATACTACAATCCAGCTATGCATTATGTCCTATTTTGTATGGATAATCTATGTATCTTACTTTTCTGTGGGTCTCTCAGGAAATACATACAGCAGTGTCCTGTCAGATGATCACTTACTCTTTTAGCTGACTAAACAGAGCTTAACAGGTCTCAATGTAGCTCTGATTTAAAGGCTTATAAACAATGACCTAAGCATCCCAACAGAAGTGGAAAAACCTGAAAAGAGGGGAAAATAAGGCAAAGACAATTGAATCATGGGGCTATTAAGTGACAAACAAAACACAGATTTCATGAAGGAGGTTTGCTGAGGAATACTTTTTCCTTGAAGTTTCTATAGAAGAAGCTGGTCAAGCTCAAAGTAGTAACCCTCAAGATTATAAACGCTTGCCCAAAGTGCACTTTTTTTGCACTTGCTGCAAAAATGTCCTAACCAAATCTCAGTTAACAGACCATGGAGGAAATCAGTTTAGACTATTTGCCTATTATATCATATAATGAATTTTCTTAAAGAAAAAAAAATAAACTCCTGACAAAGTATCTGAATTATTTGAATGATCAAAGCAGCCAACTCTCAAACTTCAAATATTAATCATTCAGCGAAAATCAAACATCATCCTTCTCCTACAAAGTGACTGACAGAAAATCACACAGGCCAGCACAGGTTTACACAGTTGGGTACTTGAGCTGGTATCTCAGAGATCAAATAGGCTAAATGCTGTATTCCCTGGTGTTATATAAAAACAGTTCTGCACAATGTGGCCGAGTTTTATCTTTCTCTATACTGAAAAAAAAAATACTCTGCACACCAGACATTTTTATATGACTTCTGTCTAATTCCTAAGTGAGACTACTCTTCATTTTTCCCATTAGGAATAGGAGAAAGAAGCATAACAAAAACCAAGAAACTACTCCTTCCATGTCAACATATTTGTTGACATGCAAAATTCTGGTCAGTTTGGTTAAAAAAATGTCACTACTATAGCAACTATAATTTTTTAAGCAACAAGGAAAGTTCATGATACACAGATTTAGAGCACTTCTGCAGTCATTTTAACACAAGCTCCATCAATTCCATACAATCTACTTCACTTTTTCCACTTAAAAGTAGGTGAACTCATTAAAGGAGATCTGTTACTGACAGCCACTTTCATACCTTTTATTTTGACCAAAACTGGATCAGATTTTGACATGAACTGTTAGAAAATTGGATAAAGCAGAGCACAAGAGCTAAAAAAAAAAAACAAAAAAAAAAACAACCTCTCTACCCATAAAAGCAGAGATATCACCACAAAATTGTTTCAACTGACACTTGTGTACTGTGAGTGTGAAGCTCTTCCATGAAGGGAGGCAGTCAAAGCAAAAGTACAGCTAAATTCTTCCATTCTATTAATAGAAATGTTGGAAATGCCTGCCTAATTTAGCTTTTACTTCCTTTTTCAATTTAGACTAACATCTCCCATGAGATATTTGGAGCTCTCTGACCAAACAAGACTCACTGTGGCTCATCCCAAGCACATCTTCAATGCACATTTGAATAGCACTCTTTTACAAGGGCACAACAAAACCATCCCCTTACAGAGCATGTCCATGCTGCTCAGAGTAAAAATTTTAAAACATACTGTGATAAGAGGTTAGGATGGTGCAGGAACAACCTTCATTTAACATGCAGAGTAAAAAGGAAGCTGAATTTTTCCAGGACCATACACTAAGCTTTACCAATTCTCAGGAGATAAAGCAGAGGATCTTACCAAGGGCAACACATCCTCTTTACAGCAACACTGTAACACCGTTACATCTGAGTTTCATAAATCCAAATCAGTTCTTTCCCTCATGCTTCACTGTTCCTGAGCCCTTCATTAGTGACCATGGGGTCATCAAGTTTCACAAAGCTTCAGAGCCAACACGGAGTTTCAAACTTTTTAGTCTGAAACTGGATGGGTAAGGGAAATTGTATACAGAAAGAGCCCCTCAGTATCCACAGCTTTCAGCTGGGAATTTCTCTGTTTATCATGAACAAAGACATGTCCCTATCACAAACAGCCTCCAAGATAAACTAAAGCCAAGAGAAGCAGTAAATAACATCCGTCTTTCGGTTTTCAGTAAAAGGAAAGAAACCTTCAGCCAGATTCTATCCTTAAAATTAAACTGTTTCATAAGAAAAGCTCAAAAAAAAAAAATTAGTTATTCCATTTACTTCAAAGTAAGGTTGTTCATTGGTTAAAACCTCAGAGACCTAAAACAAACATGGAACTCTGGTAAAACTATGTGTTAAGACATCTTGTGTCAGTCCTAGTATATACCAAGAGACTGACCACATTCCTGTCTACAAAGACTCCTCATTAATAGTTTAAAATAAGGACAAAAGCATCTCCTCCACCTCACTGTATTTTACTTACAGATCATTAAATATGAAGAAAGTCTCCTCATAAACTATGTGTAAACAAAAAGCAAAAAACCCCAGCAAAACAAGAGAGAAAATTAGACCCTAGAAATGCATGAGCTTCAAACACATAATAATGAAGTTCCAAGCATATTCAATTCAAATTCATAACAATGAAATTCCAAATTTCAGAAGTTATACTAATTGTGCTGCTCCCTAGTATTTGAGAACTAACACAAAAACTTCTTTGGATTTCCATCCGCTTACACACCAAATTCAGCACTGAAACAAACTTAATATATTCCAGACTTTTAATGCAAAGTAACCTGCTTGGAAATTGACTTCATTTATGTTACATTTGATAGGTTTAAATGACGCGAGGCATCATTTAATGATGATCATTTAATGGCAAGGCATTTCAACTGAACAGGTGAGGAAAAAAGCTTGGGCTAGCTCCTTATTAACTATCAAGTACCTAAAAATAAAAGTCTGTATCCAGACGTCCATTTTTCTTCAAAGCCAAACAAACAGTGTACCAGTCCCTGTGTATCAAGCAGCTTACAGCTAAGAGTTGTGCATCCTGAGCTTTTCCATTCAACTGCTAATCAAATGTGACAACTTACTAAGCATGAAATATCCTTATTAGAAATAACTACAGTCCACAAATGCAGAGGTGTTCATATTTGGGTTCATTTTTTTCTTTTTTTCCTATGATTAAAATCCACTTCACATGTATTTTTGATACTCTAAATCTTATTGTGCAGTGCTGCATTGTAACACTCCTGACTGAAATGCAAACACTCTAGGGAGAAATAAACCCTAATGAATTTAAGACAGGTTATTAATATATAACAGAAAAACTGATTTAAAGGATAATAAATCCAAATTCAGTCATTTGAATAAAAATCAGCTGATCTGAGCAGGGCTAAATCAATGAAAGCTAAGGGACATGGACATCCAGAGAATTAATTCAAAAGTGAAATCTACCTAAGGATTCCAGTATATTACTAAACAGTAAAGAAACTTCACTTCTCAAGAGAATAAAAGAACACAAGGCTATTGTTCAAAAATATATTTTTCTTTTTTATCTGCAACTAGGATTTGAACTAGTTATGGCTCATGATGAATAAAAAGTAATTGCACGTAAAACACCTGAAGTTCAGCCCTAAAACTTACAAACTGACATAACTGCTTACATAAATATTAAATTCAAGTGCTCCTCGTAAGACAGAAGAATGAAGGCATTTTATGAGTAAGCAAGACCAACGAAACCAACATTACATCAACCCAGAAATGAAGAATTGCTTTGGGAACAACAACCGTATGAGGCTGCAATAGATAATCAAGTAAACACTCCTAACAAACTGATTTATTATGAACACCAATGGCTTCTGGCAAATAGAAAAGTGGACGGAATTAAACGTGATCAAATAACACCACTATTCCCTGTGTGGAGACTTAACCATCACAACAGTACAAACAAGGTTTTACACTTCACATAAAAAATAAGGTCAGATCCAGAATACAGAGCTGCTGATCAGAAAAGTTCATAAAGTTTGAAATAGGCTGCAATGATGGCTGAAACTACTATGACAATACTGGGCAGAGAGAGAAGGAAAGGGGACAAAGCAAATTCAAGTGTGACCCCATTTCCAATTAAATATTGACCCACTGGTCAGCAAGAGTGGAGGTACCAGCCAAATAAACCAAGTGCAACTGCAGGCAAATGTAGGTAAAATGGTGATGCAACTTCCGAACATATGGGAAGAAGTGGGGAAGAGAGGGACATGCTACATAACAAAACTAAACCCAAGACTAAAAGTGCACACTTTAACAGCAAAAGAGAGGTACAGAAACACTTCAGGTCACTTTACAGGTCAGCATCCACTCCAGAAAAGCCCAAACACTACCAATAGCAAGTTACAAGCAGCCCTTAAGAACACCAAGGAACATGAAGACACCAACGTCTACCTTTTGACAGCCAAGACATTCAACCTTCTCATCTGGCAGAGTAACAAATCACAGACAACCAGAGCTGCTCTGAGTGGATTTACTGCCAGGTGAAGGCAAAGACTTCTTTTAAAATTAAAAATAAGTATTTAAAACATGCTTACCTCTGTCTATAGCTTTGTAGCCTGAGTTTAATTTAAAACTTTGTATGTTACACACTTCGAGTCAGAAATCTAGTTGACTATGGCAACTTTAGAAACTTATGCTGTGCAGATGAATACCAGTGGGTTG
The DNA here is from genome assembly GCA_013399945.1 of Ploceus nigricollis. Classification (NCBI taxonomy): domain Eukaryota; kingdom Metazoa; phylum Chordata; class Aves; order Passeriformes; family Ploceidae; genus Ploceus; species Ploceus nigricollis. Next base: position 190,310 of record VXBC01006942.1, on the reverse strand, counting down.
GTTTGGTTTTGTTGGGTTTATTTTTCTTTTTTTTTTTTTTTGAACAAAAGTAATTAAGGAATGATATGAACCTCATAATCACCTTTTTATAAATGGATAAAAGAATGTCCTTTTCTACAAGTTGTTAACATGGAAAATTTGTTTATACACTAATTATTTAACCAGGAAACAGTGTTATCAAGGATTCACAATTTGTGCTTTAAATTTTATTAAATTAACTATTCAAAAAATCAAGAAAGGTTACAAACAATACAGGCACTTTGTTGATGTCATAACACACAGCCAGCAACTGGAATAGCTGAGCTACTGCAAGCACCATATTTAGAGTAAATATGTGAAATACCAGAGCAGTTTCAACCCATGCAAACTTCTCACTTCCCACATCAGTGAAAGAATCACTCCCGCAAGAATGGCAGGGCTGCTGGAGCATATGAATGTTGTGACTGAAGGCCTGCTTGCTTGGGAGGAAGCAATAAAGGACGGCAAGTAAAGATTTCAAAAGTGTCTTTTCAGGAGAAAAGGAAAAAAGGAGCTGATGAGGAGAACTTGGTAAATTAACATCAGTATGAATGAAAGTACATAGGAGAGCTTAGAATGAGTATAATCCCCACTTTTTAAATTTATTTTAATTTAGACTACTTATGTCATGACCTGCATAAAAGTCTCAAGATTTCCCTTTATGCCACCACTGTTCACTCTAGTAAATTCTCTTATGTTTCATTCTGTGAATTAACATGCCCCAGTCAAATTTTGATGTAGATCTTGTTCATTTATACCCTCTCTTCTGAGGTAAAACTTGTATTATATTACAAATGATCCAGATAAGCATTACTTTAATAAAGCTCTTTTAGCAAAACAGCACAGGAGATTTTTAGTCACAATCAGAAAATCCAGCATATTCGCTAAATCTGTATGAAATGCTTAGCTTCATTAAGTTGTTCTCTCACAGTTAAATACAGCTTAGTTCCCTGATTTCTAAAATCCCAATACCTGATTTGTGACATATTACTCACAACTTGGATTTACTGTTAGTAGATTTGAGACTACCACAACTTAGCACTGAATTTACTAAAATGATTTTTAAGTATAGGAAATACCAGCCAATTGATAAAGCCCTGATAATAAACTACGGGTGAAATACAAAGTCGAACAATATTTCTTCTTCAAGTTTTGAAGGATAACTTACTTTGAAGTTACTAAGACTTCATAATCTGCCTACTCATGATCATACTCAACAATGGAGAAAACGGCCAGAAGAGCAAGGAAAACACCAAGCCAAATAATTTTACAGCAACACAAGCTTCTTTCCAGTTGATTGCATTCTTTTTTCTTAGTTACTTCTTGGTTACTTTTAATCGGCTGCAGCTACACTCATTAATAAAATCTCTCTCATCCCCTAGTCTCTGCAAGATAACATTAAGCTCCAAATTGCAACTACTCACAGAGTTAAGACTTTGACCCGCAGAAAATGTAAATGGTTAAATTCACATACTCAGGAATACAAGGCAAAGTTTGCAGCAGAAAAGTTTGCTAAAATACTCAAAAGGACACATACTTGAGATTACTGCTTTAAACTTGTATTGCAAACTACTTGAAAATATTAAATAACTGCCCCAGTAGAGGGCTTCAAGACTTTATACACAAGTCATTTACAATTCTTACCTGATTTCTACTATCATGGTTGAGAAACAGCTACTTCAGTTTACAGAGAAGTGGACATATCCTACCAGCAGTAAAGCTACTATGTGTTATTTTTAAAGCATTAATTGATGTGTGAGATGTTTTGAGTGAAACTGTTTTAACAGTAGTGAGAAATTTCAATTTAAGAAAGCTGCTTAACAAATTAAGTTTTCAAATACAGAAGGTGTCTCGGCTTCAGAAATAATGTTGCATTTTCCAGAGGGAGCGAGACATTAGTAACGTTTTTAAGTGAGCTTTCCCAGAATTCTACCATCATCAACAAATCATGTACTTTACATAAGGCAACAAATGCAAAAGTCAGGAAGCTTTAAATTCCACATTGGATAAGTCATCTCTTGTATTATTATGCAAACTACCATTACTTTGTGAGACAAGTCATTAGGGACAACTTAAAACTTTCACATCTACAAATCAAAAACTGATTTTAGGATTAGGAACTGAAGACTGAAATAGACCATTAGGTCAGAGGCCGAACTGCAAAAGAATGTTTCTCCCAAGCGTCCCTTTTAGTAAATGCAAGAGATGACAGCACCATTAAAAAAAAAAATCATTAAAAAAAATCTCAACTAGGGCTACAGCCCAAAGTTACAGGAGACCTGAATAATCACTGCTACTGGGAAACAATGGTGGTATGAAGATTCACAGGAAGCTGATTGCAGGTGTCCTACAGCTTCTCCTCCTTAGCTCCTGCCTCTAACTTCATCTCAAGCAGAATACTGCTTCAGGCTAAGTAAAATAAAACAACAGCTGCACAACTACATAGCTATTCTTTCTGCAAATGAGCAGCTGTAGTAGAAAATTGTCCCTCTGGCAGCCAGGAGGAGTATGATAGTTCTCATACTCTACTAAAAGGCACGAACAAATATTCCAAAGGAATTCCAGTAATAAGTAAAAAAGTTGGCTAAAGAAAGAAACTATGAAGGAATCAGAGAAAAAACTCAGAGAGAAAGCTGAATACTTCAAAAGAAAGTTGCAATAATGCAATTATCTGTATTTGAAATAATTACAGTTACAAAGAACATTTCTAAGCAAAAATAACAATGGATTGCCTCCAGAAATTTAAGTCAATTACAGAAAGGGAAGCAAGAAACTTCAGGTGATTCTGCCAAAACCAGAGACAAAATATGAGTTTGCTGAAGCACTAAAATATCATAAAAGGAACGTGGATTATCTGTTTCTACTGGAGAACACAGAAGTATCCACAGAACTAGGAGTTAATTCACCTCATCACCCAGTTACAATTTAGCATGTAAAGGCAAGTGAACCATTACAACGCTGGTTTTCCCAGCTTTTCTACAAATCTCTTGGGTGATCCAGGGAAAAGCAATGATCCTTGTCCCTCAGTTCTACAAGTTACCCTCTTTATACCATCTCAGTTTGAAATAGAAGCTGTCCCCAGCACAGACATGAAGCAAGTCTTTAGCTGGGCTTTTCTCTATCCCAGTAGTAGCCTCTAGACAAAACCAAAGCAGCTGATGCTAGTGACTTAGGAATTAAGTTCCCAACAAGCTCCTTCAAGTTTACTTTCACTTACACAGCTTCTCATAGACATCTACCCAACACAGGGCAGGGTTCTGGTTTACTGTCTTTCTTAAAAATACACATTTTCTTTCACAATAAAAAAATCAGGGAAATTACACTCTGGCTTAATTATAGAGATATTTCCTGTTAAGGATGGGTAATTACGGCATCACAGCTTCCTTCCAAGTCATCCATCCACATTCTCGTTTAAAGAGGGCTACTCCATTAGCTACAAGCAGATAGGGTTACTATTCCACACTCATTCAAGAGGCCAACCCTAAATGTGTATCACAACAAAGCTGTTTTAAGTACACTCCACAACACGCACATGTACACAAACATTTTTATGCTACTGAGCTATCGCTGCTACAGCGGCTTCACTGAACCAACACAGTGAAATTTACTAGGCATTAACTTCATGTATTTCTAATATTAATTATCCACCACACAAACACAAGCACACCTCCCTCTCAGAATCATAAGGAGGAGTGAAATCTGGCAACAATTCTCCCAGCACCATTTATATTCAAACAACCTAAAGCACTTGTTCTTAGCATCACTATCCAACACTCAATGTGGGGACAAAAAAGCTAACTAGAAAGAAAGGGCTGTATCAATCTCTGTGTGCAAGTTAAACCCACAAACTAGTTTAGAGCTCCCACTGCTCAGATAGGTGTAAAAACTGGGACAAAGTCCTAGTGAAACTAGGTTTTCCATAAAAGAAATTCATGAACTATGCTTTGAAGTTCCAAGGCTATTAAACCTGATTTCTGTAAAACAAGTAATCCATCACAACAAAAACAGCATTCAGATTACCAAACAGAATCCTTAACCCAGCTCTAAAGGCTGGACCTTCAAAACGGAAGAAAAAAAACAGTATCATGGATTCAAGTATACAGCCTCAAGAAGATGCTACTACCTATCACAAGCCACGTCCACTTGCAAATTAGAAGTCTTTCTCCCTCAAACCAAACAACTAAGTTTTGTAATGGGAGAGAAAGCATTCTTTGAAGTATTATTAAATTTTAACCATCATGAGCTAAGGAAAAAATTCCTTTTTAACTTCCTTGATAAAGATAACCATCATTGAGGGAATGAGAGGTAACCTAGGATGGAGAGCACTTCAGTTTTCAAACTCCACACACTGTCAGGAGCAAGATAAATAAGAACAGGAATAATTAAGTTCACGAGTATCTATGTCAGACTTCCCTCCATTTTTATGAGTAAACATGAGGCTGAGCTAGTTAAATCTATTCATGACAGCTCAAGCTTAATGAAGAAAGAATTTCAGTAACAGGACAGTCAGAAATCTTGAGATCTGTACAAGAAATACAGTAACAAGAATGTATGTCATGGTCACAGAACATGCTACAAAACTAAGACTTCATTACAGGACAGTATAGGAAAACTCAACCTATCCACTCACCAGGACATAACCTATAGTAAGTTTTACCTGTATTATCATAATAACCAATAATCAGAAAAATATTAAGGCAGCATGCTGCCTATGAAGACAAGTATATTAATTGTCATTTACAATGAGATGTCAGTTCATAGGCCTTACCAAGTTAAATTGTTGTAAAAGGAAGATATGTACAAATAGTTCAGACTCGGGGCTTGAGTCACAGCTTTTGTAAAAAATATTTATTTTAAAGCATACAACCATAAAGGGTATGAACAAAGAAAAAGTTCAAAATAGAAGACCATGTGTCATTTCCTGATGCCAGGAACAGAGACTTCTAACAAACATATTAGGGTACAAAACATCTAGCCATGATCTATTTTAACCACTAAAAAGAGGGACTAATTAAAAAACCAAGTTCGCTTTGCTTTGATAAAAATTGTCAGAGAGAGGCAGAAACTAAAACTCCTGACAGTCTAGAGTAGAAAAAGGAAACACAGAATTGGTCTTCTCATCCAGCAACTACTAGACAGCTTTCTAAGGAAGTCCAGGCACCCTCCTGCAGCAGCACCCTGGAGGTCTCCATTAGGTTGTCTCCCAGCAGCCCTGTTCAGAATATCACTCTTTTACACACACACACACCCCCACCTGAAGAGCAGTTTTCTGGCCAGCTTCATATTCTTTTCAAAGCTTATACCACAAAATAGTTCAGCTCCTAAATGCCTTATTACTGAAACCGTACTTTTAACACAATTACAGGCTAAACCTGACAAAGTTTGTTTTCCAGAAAGCCTCACTTCTGCTGTGTGAAATCCAGTAACATCACAATTTCATACATATGCCATATGACAAGGTGTTTTCTCTACCTGTCAATAAGTTACTCAAAGCCCAAAGATTTCCTCACTGTTCTGACACCCTTAGCTAAGCAAATATAACAAGACCACTCAGTTACTATCATCTTCAGCCAAAAGATGAAATGAATGAGGGAATACTAAAAAGAGAGAGAGGCAGCTGTTCTGGGGCTACCCTAAAAAACGAAACACATTGCTCTCAGGTACTTGCAGAACAAGAATTTCCTAAACCTTTAACATGCACATGTTTTGGTGGAAAGAAGAAAGAACTACAGTACAATTAATCCTACTACTATCATCTGGTGTTCTCATTTGGATACAGAGCAATTCAGAAGGCACAAACTCGAGACTCATAAAGACTCAACCTTCTCCTGCAGACATGGGTGGGAGGAAGGGAGAAAGCACACATATAGAAGGCATAGGCACACATATAGAATGCATAGACACACAAATCTCTCCAGTATCTTTTATTATATATTTGGAAAAGTGAAAGGGGAGGGGGTGGGGGGGCTATCCTTAAAAGGCCTAGAATAAACAGATGCAATACAATCAGATATTCAGACCAAGAACTTCCTCAGTCCTTCCTTACAGCTTACTGGGAGAAACGCTAGTGTGAACTTTGATGTTCATCATTCTCTTCATAATCACCTGGACGGATCACAGTTGATAGAAAACCTTTTAAGCCTTCCCACCTTTGATCTGTTCTTAATAGAAGCTGAAAAATGGCCAGACCCTGCATAGTATGTTAAGACTATTGGATCCAGCTTTACTAAAGTTCTAAAGAAGTCCTCTTAGATACATCTTCACAAGTGAATGAGACAGACTAGAAAGAAGACTAAGAACATCTTCACAGTGAGATTTGCCCCTCAAACAGTCATTTCACATATTTTCCTCCATGGAAGATTTACATGATTATTAAAGAAGGATTTTTTTTCTCTCCTGGTAGATTACCTGGAAAATAATTAAGATAACTGATGAGCTATTCCTTCCTGAAACTCCTGCACCTCCTCTAGAGAATGGGGGAATGCTGCCCTAGCACGACGCAAATGAGATCAATTAGTGAGGAAACTGCAGCCCATTCCTCTGCTTGGCCTCCGTCGTTCTCTCTCTCCCTAAGAAAGGGGTATGGGGCAGGTCCTGTCCTTCAGGAGCTCACATTGTCCGGGGCCCTATGCACAAGGAAGACTGGCAAGGCCCCTTTTGGAGAGCAGATATACTGAACAGCCTCTCCCAAGCTCTCCATCGCCACGTCCCCGACCCTACGCCCCCGCCCTCGGGCTATGCCCTATGCTGAAACCCTGAGCTCCTCCGCCTGAGGAGGCTTCCCGTCCCCACGAGGCCGGTGGGATGGGCGGCAGCCCCACAGCGGGACCCCGGGACAGGCCGGGCAATCCCGCTCCTCGGCGGGACGCTCGGGGAGATCCCTCGGGCCGCCGTTCCCTGCCGGTACTCACAGTCCAGGTGCTTCTT
>VXBC01006942.1:134034-183332 GCA_013399945.1 Ploceus nigricollis | reverse complement strand
GGGGAGAGGGCGGGGGCGGGGAGCCGCTCCTCAGGCCGGGGTCGCTTCCCTCGGGGTCCCGAGCAGCCTCCCCTGCCCCCGGGAGCCCTTGCCTTTGGAGAGACTCCCGTTCCTCTGGGCAGGCTCCCCTCGGGAGATTCGGTGAGCCCCTGTTCGGGTTCAGCGCCGGGTAAAGTCTCCGTGGAGCGAGTGGGGGGTGTCTCCGCCCCTGAAGGAAGTAGTTTTGTATTTCTCAGCCTGCGAAGTTTTTGTAGAAACTCCTTCGGTGTCACCTTAGGCTAGGGAAAGCTCAAAGGGAAAAAAAATCTCGTCTTAGGCAGCGAAGGGTTCGGAGCCAACTGATTGCTGCGATCGGGCTTCTCTTCGGAGTTATTTTTATTTGTAAGCTCGCCAAAGATTTCTCGAATGTACATCACGGCTAGCATAAAAACACTGGTGGTTTTCAGATCTTTCGTGATTTGCCTCCCACTATTCTGCTAGTCAGCTAATGCTTCTTGGACTTATTCGGTGGCTCTGTCCTTGGCAGCCTGGGATTTTGTACGAAGTTGCTTGGTTTCTGTTCATAAAAATCAGAAACTGTTCCTTAAGGTGCCTTCTCCCAGGCTGGTACGTACAGCTGTAAACCTGGCTACGTGTATCGCAGTGACAGACAGTGAGGAGCAGCTACCTGGCGTCCTTAGCTCCCACCGCCCATTGCCCGAATGCCGCCCCAGCCTCCCAGCCGTTGCAACTTCCATTACCCCTTGCAACAAGGCTCTTCTCCTCCTCCCCAAACACACAGAGGTGAATAGCGCAGCAAAACCACAGGATTCCAGCAGACAAAGTTCTTCCTGTCCCAGAAGTGCCTCCTGAGGAGCTGTCTTGTAAGTGTCCCCCATCCATGAAGCCACTGAAATATTTATTAGGCAACTTAAAGAGAAGCAGTATACAAATGTTACTCAGCTCTGTCTGCTTGACAGGATGTGTGAGTAGGATTATCTGTTTATAATGCGTAAGGAAAATTGGTGTCAGAGGAAGAACATCTGGTGAAAGCTGAACCCAAATAATGCCATTTGTGCGTGTGTGTGCGTAAGGAAGGCTAGCAACATGTAGAACTTGCTTTCTTCATAATGCCAAGCTCTTTGAGGATACTGTATTTGTATTTCTTGGCCCCTCCTGAAGGGACTGCTTTAGGACTCCCAAATATCCATGCTGGGGAAATAAATCACTGATGTATACAGCAGCAGACTCTGGCATAAGACAGCTTTAGCATAAAGCTTCACACTATGGAAGCACAGGGGCTGCTATAGGCTACTGATACAGCAACACACATTGGTATTTTTTATGCTAACTTCAGCTAGGACCTGGATTTCAACACCCCATTTCAAGCTGCTATTTGGAGAAATTCCATGGAATTGGCCTGAGTAAATTAGGCTCCATCAGTTCTTCTTAGATGATGCCTGTCACTTTCTCCAGGAGCAGTGAAACTATCCAAACAGAGGAAGCTTGTGACTCTAGGAGTTACTGAGACCAGATTTGGACAAAATATCTCATTCCTAAGGGAACAAAAAGTGACCTCGATCTTAGAGGTCCAAAACTAAAAATAAATTTTGCCTTTTTTACAGCTCTTCTTGTTCACAGAAAGCTCACAGTTTTACTCCACAGTTAAAAATTCTGCTTGTAATGCTTGTTCATAAGCTGAAATGGATGAGAGAACTGATAGCAAAATGTATTTTGATAATTATTTGTTGCTTTTTAATTGCTTGGGAGACACTTGATGCCATTACAGCAAGAAGCGTGAAGCACTATGATAGATAATATCTGAGCACCTCCCAAAGATTTGGAAATTGAAATCAAAATATTATCTCTTTTCCTTTCCAACCTGGAGAAAACAAGTTTGATTAGCTTATAACTCATTTGTTATTGTTTGTGTGCCTGGGTGTGCTTGAGAATGAAAGGAGGAAGGAGTACATATCTAAGGAGAAACTACTCCAGAGATAGGAGTCCTATATTTAGTGAAGCAGCAAACCTAAACAACATTCTTTTCTCTTGTGAAAAGTTTTTCCAGAATCTGGATCTAGCTCTTGTGAAAATGCTGTATCATGCATTCACAAGCTCTCCAAAATTGACAGTATTTAGCTGATATTCAGCTATCCTGGAAGGACAAACAAGCTAACAGATCTTTTTCTTCCCATGTGTATTGTATAGTACTGAAAACCTAGCCTCAGCATGACCTCTGTAATTTATTATGTATATCATTTTCTTGCAACAATGTCATTTTGACTCAGTGAGGTTCTTGTCACGCTGTAATGCCTGCAGTCCACCAGGGTGCTTTGGTGTTCCCAGTGCTGCTGGCATCCATGCTCTTCCTCCTTGCTTCATGGAAGCACTATTAGGAGAGCCATGGGCTGGGGGCACTATTAATTAGCTTCAGATCTAAGCCAGGTGTTTTGGCTGAATTTCAGGTCTATTAGAAATCAGCCCATCGGAGCCACAAAACTAGTGAGGAGCAAAGCTGAACATATGCTGATAAACTGTTGCAGGCTCATTACCAAGGATTTGAGGCCATATCTGCTAACAGCAACAAAAAACCCCTATCAACCATAATTTGGGAAGCTAAGGGGTCGAGTGAAGAGAAGCTGAAGAGAGAGACTAATTTTGAAATAGGGCTGGGCATTGGAACAACTAAAGAGAAATGGTAAGAGTGACAGGGCAAGGAGGCAATGGGGAGGAAAAGCAAAGGCAGTAAGGCCACCTGTGTAAGGTTGGGAAATACCCTATCAGTGTTGTATAAATTATTTGGAAATAAGTTACAATCCAGATGTTTCACATGACCCATTTAAAGGATCAGTGCGGTTTCATTTGTTCTTAAGGGTTATAGTATTTTCCCCAGCTTTTCAGAGAAGGTGGTTTTGATGTCAGCTCCAGGAATTCAGCATCTGCTTGAGTAGACATAAGATGTAGAATAGACTACAGGAAATAGAAAACACCAGCTCTCTAAATGTAGCTCTCTATGACATTTGTCCTTGTCTATGGCCACTATACGGTCCATTTCTTGTGCACCTCTGGCAACAGAGAACTCCAGAGCAGCTGCACAGCTATAACCAGGCCACTCACTGACCATATGCAGAAATCTACAGTTAGTGCTGCACTTTTTGAGTAGCCTAATTTTGCCCAGCCTAGTAGAACTGTGCCAGTTTAACTCCAGTGTATTAATTTCAAAACCATGTTCAAAGGGTTTGGCGAAGATTTACCCAAAGTTGGTTTTCTGTGACTATAGTAAGAATTCAATATAATTTGCATCACCATAGCAACTTAATCAAATAATTTAATTTTATGGACAATAATGAACTGTTTTCAGCAATGCCTCTAAGAAGATAAAGAAAATTAAACTGGAAAAAAGAAAAATTATCGTTAAAATAACACTTGTTAGTGGCACAGTGAAATGAAGTAGTCCAGGAGTATGGTTCTTGTTACTCATTCATGCTGCCAACAAGACCAGAAGCCAGCAGAGGTAAGCAAGGTGTCCACATTGCTTGGCTAGGAGGAAAGGAGGCAACAAGATCATTGATCACTGCAATCTGGAATATTTCAAAATAGTCATGAAGCACAATGGAGTTAGGATACTTTTTAAAGTGATATACCACTTCACTACTCCAAATTGCTTGTTCACAGGTTTTCCTTTTGCTTCATTTGTATCCAGCTCCTTTCTTTCCTAATGATCATTACTTCATGTTCATTCCTGTTTCAAATACATCACCCTTATCCATCCAATTACCCACCCTGAGTCTATCCAGAATTTTCCTGCTGAAAGAGGGACATTCAGCTCTTGCTCTGCATTCCTCTGTATATCACCTGTGTTTCTCCAAGCTCCACACTATCCTCACATCTATTCCAAATCTATCAGTCCTCAAATCTATTCCAACTCACTCCTTGCAAAGACAACTTCCTCAAGTCCATAGTGAATCAGAGATCTCTTTCCCAATTGTCTTCCCTCTTCCTGGAAATAGTGACAGCTTTCATGTTTCTTTTGTTCCTTTTACGTTTCCTCTTTTGTGCCTCTCTCTGTAAGGCAAATATCCAACTTCCTTCCTCATACACAGTATTCTAAGCTCTGCAGCTTGTGTCACCTTCTCATGCAGCTCCAGTTATCTAGTAGTCAATGTTCCTTGCAGTGCTGTTCCCTGAAAAGAAGCTGACTTTGTCAATAAAGAAAGCAGCTGTCCAAAAGCTAATGTAATTTTGACATGAGAAAAGCACGTAGGAAGGGACAAAAGTGAGTCAGTACTATTGCACAGGAGGGGAGCAATCAGAACTAATTTTATTCACTTAGGAGCAGGATATCTGTGTAGGAGCTCCCAGGCCTCATGAGAGTATCTAAGTAGATGTGGACAGCAAATATGATGCTTCTGAATCCTCTTGTGTGTTCTAACACCTTTCTCTCCTTGTCCTGATATGAAACTTGCACACTGCAAGATTGATCATGTCATTAATGCTATAAGCAGGATTCCTACCTGGCTGACAAATGCACATAGTAAATGTCTTTGAGTGTGAGAGAGAAAGGAAACAAGCTCCCTTACATTTTGTTCACACTTCCCAGTGGATGTGTCAAACATTGACACCTCTGAAGAGCAAGAGGCTTACTGTCCTCTGCACCTGCCATGCACTGCCCATCAGCAACATTCCTAGTGCACTCCTGCTGCTGCTCTTTCCTACTGTAGTTTTTTACACATCCTTTCTTGGCAGTGGGCACTCTCACAGTAACTCACTCAGATACTGAACAAGGAAAAGCAAACCTTACAACACAGCCTCACCAGCATGGTAAGTGCACCTATACACTTCCCCAAAATTTCTGTGGACCATCTATCATACAGGAAAAAAAATTGGCCCCGTCCCTGCTAGTGACATTTCATCCCTTCTTCCTAGTTTGATGTTGAAAACCTAGGGCCTTGCTGCCAAATGCTTCTCCCCATCATTGCAGGCTGGCAGTGTTTGTGAGACTTGGCAGGAGACAGCATATGATAAGAATCCTTCTCTGGGCACCTCTGAGAGGGCACTGTCATTCATTTCACTCCCCTGCCAGTTCACAAACACCAAGCCAGCAGGGCAAGTACAGGAGGAACTGCATTCCTTTTGGATTCCTGTAACTTGGAAGCAGCCCCTATCATTTCCTTCAGTCACCTTTGAGCCAAAAGCAAGCAGAACACACTCCAGCCCCAAAGGAATATTTTTAAGGAAAGATATAAGCAAATAAACAGGCAGGGTATCAATTGAACAGCCACTGCTGCCAAGCTAAAATTGGTACTTATGCTCACACTCTTGCACACATATACGTGCAGCAGAGCTTAATCAATTTCCTCATTAATGTTGAGGATCATGTGCTCATGCTCTGTGTCTGGGAAAGCTTTACACCCACATGAATTTTGATGTGGAGCTGAAACAAAAATGTTGATGCTGGCAATGCCAGCTATAGAGAGTAAATAGCTGGGGCCTGCCAATGCTGACTTGAATGGGACTTCTCACCCAGAAGAAAACCTACATGTGAAAAGTATTCTCATTATCAGGTCTGTGCAATAAAAGTAAATCCTGGTTTTCTTCCTCAAGCAAATAAATCCATTTATGCCAATGAGTTGATTTCAAGCCCTATATGGGTAGTTCCACTCTCTGGTCTTTATGTGAGAGCTGAGTTTTGCCCACTGGAGTGAGTCAGGCTATCGGTGTTTGGCTCTGGGCTTCAGGGGTCAGTGACTGCATTTACATGTGGGCAAGACTTCATGCTGATTAAATCAAACTACTGCACAGAAAAGAACATTAACTGAATGCCTCCTAACATTCTGATGGTGTATAAGCTATTCTAAATCTTAAAATCCATAGAGGATTTGTCCTAATTCATTCCAGTACACACAAGTACATAAATGAAAGTGCTTTCTGTTTAGTTTGAGGAAATGCATAAAAAAGGAAGTTAATGGCAATTTAAAATTGCTTTCTTTTTCAGTATCTGAGAAGCAAGGAATTGTGAATAATATCGGAACGAATGTTCTCACCTTCTCTGTCATCCTGTGTTTCCTAGTTTTATTTCTTAGAACTCAAAAAGCAATACTTTCTTAGTAGTAGTGGCACAGTAGGCTTGTCTTGAGAACGTGCTTCAGCCACAAGCCTTGTCTAGAAGTGATTGGATTATATGCTTTGCTTGTCTTCTCCACTGAAACCAGGGACAGATGCAGGCCAGATGTTAATATCAGGGACACAGCACTCCCTTCACAACTCTGTGTTGGGCACCCACCTTTCTGACAACTCAATAGCCTTGAGGAGACCCCACAGTGGAGGGCCAAATGCAGGAGAATGCATACTCACAGTCCTGACTCAGGCTGTGCTTTCTCTACAACTCCCCACTGCTTGTGGCTAGTGTTGAGGTGCCAGAGAGGGGATGAGATGATATCCCCTCTGGGAACAAGGGAATTGCTAGCACTACACCAGTGGAGTGGGAGAGGGGCTACAAGAAGGGTAAAATTTCCTTGGTAACCTCCCAATAAATTTGTATCAGTTTAAAGCTACAAGTGAATCTGGCAACAAACTTCTGTGACTTCAGATCATAAGTCACCCACTGTGCTGAAAGCTGTTTGATGTGGATCTCTCCACTGGCAACTGGCTGCAGGCCAACAAACTCACTTTCTATGGATCACAAAATCACCAGTTTTTACTGCTCACTTTTTTTCTGAAGGCAGGAATAAAGGGTAGTAGAGGATATGTGGTTTTGGTGCATCCACCTTCCCTGTTCTTCTCTTTGTACCACTTTCATGTGCTTTCAGTAATCAGTTAAGCCCGCCTTTGCCTTTCATACAGCATCCCTTTTCAATGCAAATCCAGACGTGTTGGCAGTGCTTGCTACCAGAGGAGTAAAGAAGGAGTAATGATCCAAAAGAAAGTATTACAGTCTCTCAAATTGCACTGGGATATTCTCAAGTCAAACAGTAGCCCTGCATGTGTTGGTATTCACTTCTAATATTCTTCAAGAGAGCCTGTGCATTGCTGAAGACTTTGTGCATTGCAATAGCAGCTGAAACCTAGGAAGAACTACAAAAGCAAGATGCTGATGATTCTGGACACTTGTGTTTTTTAACCCTCACAACTAAAAAAAACAGTGAATGATAAAGAGCAAAAATAGATATCAGATGCATTGAACTTATTCAGATTAGATAACACGGAGGAAAGAGGAGAAGATACATAGTTTGTGCAACATCTTGTTGACTTGAAATATCAGATGCCTAAAAGAATATTTTACTAAGAACAGTTGTAAAGAAAACAGTAATGTGGGCAGGTAAAACCACAAATAAAATACTTTGCAGTCCATATTTCATCACATGGCAGTATACTTTCAGATGCCAGGTTCTGTTCCTGTTGAATCTATGGCAAAATGCCCACTGACTTCAAACAGAATAAGTTTTGTCCCTCTAAGCTATGAGTATGGTCAGCAATACTAATGCAGAATAGAAATAAATTGTATAGGTGAAGAGTAGGGAGTTGGTGCTGGAAATTTAGTGCCTGCCTGATCTTAATCCTTTTATTTTCAAATTAATAAAACCCTTTTACTCTTAGAACATTATAGCAATCATTGCAATATTTTACAGTCCATTGGCTGAAGTGATTATTGCTAATAAATTTTATTTAGCAAATAGTTTTTTAAATAGCTAACACAAGTTTTCAAAAGCATTAGAAACATTCTTTTCAAACCAGAACTTTTTGATATTGCAGCCAGTTTTGCTCAAGAAAGACCTTTGAACCTTCTCATTTGTATTCTCTTTCTTTTTACCTCCTCCTCTGTAGCATGATATTCCCTTTAGTGAAATTTATCCAAATCTATATTCTTAAACCTTATCCTGAAAGTGGATTTGATAAATCTTTGTAATTGATTGACAGCTCTTAGCATTATAGCAGGTATCTGTGCATGGATGTGAAAATGAATAACATAAAATGAACTACTGAACTTTTTTTGCATTAATTTTGCATCAAATAAGCAAAATTGTCAGCAGTGTATCTGTAGTACTTTAAAATCAGATAAAAATAAGATTGCTGAATTCTTTAATTAACATAGCTGAAAGTTAGCCAAATCATCTTCGGACACAGCAGGAGATGTACAGTTTGTCCTGATTTTGTGGGGAATGAAAAAATGTAATACTTGGCACGTGGACTAACTGTGCTAACTTAAAATGTTACCAAAACATATTCAACTAAATTGAATATGGTGGTTTATCAGAGATTAGCACACATATTTTAACAGAACAGAACAATTTTAAAGTTATGGATTACTGAAAGAAACAAAATTTAGAGAAAGTGATTATCAGTGACATGAAAATTCTGAAGAAAACTACTTACTTGAAGAAATCAGTGAGGTCCTTTGGCCAAACCCTGGTGTTCTTACTGATAGAGATTAACATCATCCCCTATGAACAGTTCTGTTCATTTGGGAATCCAGTATTTTGTGGCAAATGAAATCTCAAGATATTTCAACTGGAGCGAACATTTTCCATGGTCAAGATGTTAAAACCCATCACTTTTTAATTTCTATGTCCCCATTTGCATTAAAAGGGTTTTTATTAGGTTAAAGGTATAATATTATGATGGGGATAAATTCTTTATTAAACAGAAACAAACATCAGTGGAGTAAACAAGTGCTTAAAAAATCTAGACTAGATGTAGTACCTGCCTGTGTATGATGGAACTTCAGTGTCTTACTAAGCAGATACTTTCTTGTAGAAATTTTAGAGGAGAATTCTGTCATTCTCAGATGTGCATCCTTAAGCAATGAAACTCTCATGGAAAACTTATGAAAAGCCCAATTAGAAAACCGCTGATGAAATCAGATACGCCTTTTGAAACAGTCCTGTTACGGCAAGGTAAAACTGATTTTTCAGTTTCACTGAGGCAGTGAGGACTGAATCCAGAGAAATTTCTTGAGGAAGGACATTGCTACCCTCCCTGCAAAGCTTTACTGTTTGAAATTGCAGTTCAAATTCCTGCTAGTAAGGTGAGGGGGATATTCATGAAATTAGTTCTTGTGGCAGCTGCTCCCCCCATTCACTTTTCTGTAGACAGCCCAGCTCAACTTGGGAGTAACACTGGCCCCTGTATGAGAAGGCTGTGTGCAGACAGCTACCAAATGTCCTTTTAGTGACATTTTCTGTCTTTAGAAATTTTTTTTTCTTCAGGAATTTTATGATGAAGACTGCCTCATTGCCAAATGTAACATTTCATGGTTTGGAAGAAACAGCTACCTGCAGAACTTTTCTAAATTGTCACATCCCTTGATGTTTCTCTAGTCCAGATAATTTTGTTTCCTAGAAAGTACAGCTCATCCTTTCAGAGAACTGAGTTTCCCTTGCACGGATGCTTTGCCTGTTAAAAAAACTTGCCTTCAGAAACCACAGTATAACATGAGCACCCTTAGGCAGCAGTTCCCAAAACAGGGGTTCTGACTAAAATGAAGTTAGATAGTCCCGGGGCTGTGAGGCAGTCTGAAGAGGAACTTGCAATAAGGAGTTACTCAAAAGCCAATTGGACTGCACCTTACTCGTTTACCAGCTTCCATCTTTCAGATGTCTGTGAGATGTATTCTATAGTCACAGTGGATGAGGATTATGGCTCATCCATTTTACAGACAATAAACACTGAGACAGGAGGCACAAAGACAAGAAAGGCCCTGCAGATTAGAGGGTGAGGCAGAAATCTTGTTTTTCCTCAAGTCAGGGTCACTGATTCACTTTGCAGCACACTCCAAAGAGTTGTGACCTCTTTAGGCAAGACGCGATTTTTGGACATCATTCCTCAAAGATCCTCAGATCTCTTTTCTGCACCAAACCCATACCCCTTTGGTGGGGGAGGTAGGATGACTCAGTCACTCCACAGGCCCTCTGTCACTTCTCCCTGATACATACTCTCAAGAAAAGCAGAATGCATCCATGTTCTTTGGTAAACAAAGGGATGTGTGGGAGCATTTGTCCCCTTAGACACTGAGAGACATTGCATGGGTGGATGAAGCAGAGCCGAAAACAAAAACCTAATTCCAGTGCTCTTGCAAAAACATCTGGCCAGCACTGTCTCTTAGAAAAACAGACTGGAGGAATGTAAACATATGTTTGGCTTGTGAAGGAGTCGTTATATAAATGTTAATTATGAAGAAGATTTCCCATGAGAACAAGGGCTTTTGACAGAACTTTGATTCCATGCAGGACACAAGTCTCAGGAGTCACATGCTCTGCCTTAGAGCTGTGCTGACACTTCTCTGAGTACTAAGAAGCAGCAAGGGCATTTGCTGTAGCACAGGAACAGAACAAGCTTTGATGATTTTAAGTCAAGTTTGCACAGCATCATGTTGAAGCAACTCTATGTAATTAAACAGTTCCACTGATCACGTGGAGCCTGTGAATATCTAGCTATGATCCCAAAATGGTAAGGCAGCTTTGCTTAGGTTACTTAAAAAAGATACCTGAGCATTATCATATCATTTGGCATAGCAAGGGATATGGAGCCATTACATTTTTGCTGTTATGGGACTCAGATTCTTCTCTTTGTTTTCAACATTTTCAGCTGTTACAATGTGACTTTCATGCCTTTTTCCTCCACAGTCAGGAGATATTCAAGTTAAACTGACCTTTCCAAAGGGATGCTGAGGTTCTCACATGGCTAACATGACTCCAGGCTCCCACAAAGATCACAAGAACAGGGGACAACCTTAGGTTTTCTTTGCTGTGAATAGTGCCATTTAGCAAAGGGAGTGATTCACCATATTCAAAGTGAAGCCTGCCTTCAAACCATTGGGGTGAAGGCACCAGAGGACCAGTTTAATAATCACCCTGTTTGCATTGCTTAAACAGACACCATGAACCTCCTCTTCTTCTCCCACTATGGCCACCCCTTCCTCCTGCACCACCCTTGTTCTTGCAGCACTTGTGCTGCTGGATGATGAATCTGACCACAGAACTTACCTGACTGAAAAATATGGCTGATGTTTATCTGGCCTTTTTTACAGTGTTACTTTTTCAGTTGGATCAGAGTTCCCTGTTCCAATTTGTGATGTGGCTCCAAAGTCTGTCAGCAGAGTAAAGGCAGTGAGAGGTGGGAATGTTCAGCAAAGAGTGGGAGTTCAGGGATATGAAAACCATGGGTCTTTGGTGTCTGAATATTGAACCATGCTTTGGGACTGATCTCTTCTGTCTGCCTTGCCTGTTAAACTCTTACTGCATGTGGTGCTCTATAAATAATGTCTTTTGAAACTATAGCAAGCCTATTTTAAAAGGGAAACACAGTTACTGAATTTCCACTACAATTTATCTGCCAGCTCTCCTTCCTCCCCAGTGGCTGAACATCTCACTTATGTATTTCACAAATGCAAATCAAAATACTCCACTGCTTTTTCCTCCATTCTTAAATGAAATTGTGAGAATTCATCCTTTCAAAATTACTAAGAAAGGCAGCAGGACTTCTGCTCAGGAAGAAAGAGAGTGATCTAGATTTAAGGCTTTAGGAAATTTTGAACAGTGAGAAAGACTTGAAACATTTAAAAGCTAGGATTCATAAGCAAGCTTTTCATTTAATTTTTTTGTGTATCAGAATCTCTGACCATATCCAAGGGGTTGCATAGGAGTTCTGTACTGGCATTAGAGAGAGTTTGCAGTCAAAACATAAATGAACACTTTGACTTAGTTAAGTTATTCATGCTGAAAATAACATTTTTTTTCCAAGCAGTAAATTATGAGTTACAATTCTGAAGATGACACTATTCAAAGCATATTTATTTGCAGTAAAAATCTGCATCTGAAAGAGGAAATAATGGTTTGTTCATAACATTGGCTCTGAAATATACTCAGCAGTGTCAGAGGGCCAGCTTTTCCAAGAAGATGATTCTGTGAGTGCCACTGGTACCCAAAGAGCAGGTGATATATTATGTATCCTTGATCTTTGGCATCCAGCTACATTACCTGTTCTCCTAGTGATGTAATAACAAGGAGTCAAACCCTCAGCTGTATTTAATATTGACTCACAAGCCATTGTCACAGGCAAGCATGATTTCCTGATGTCTTTGACACCCAGGAAAGAAGGATGAGGGAGACACCTATAAATCTCAAAGTCCTGTTTTAGACATAACAGAGTGAAGGAGAGAATATTATGACAACGTAGCATTTACATGGTCAAAGTACTGCAGTTGTAATAGCATCTCAAATACCCTCATAAAGCTAAGGAGTAAACACTATTATCTCCATAAAGAAGCTTGCTAAAGGTGATATGCCCTGGAATTTATTTTAAGTAAATGTAAGCTCTTCAGTTTCCCTCCAGAAACTAGTAAGCCATTGAGAAGCAAACTTGTAGCAGAAGTAAGAATAGATACTGGGTCTTGCTGGGATTCAAGCCCACGCCACCTCACAACTATCAGAATTTCCTGTCTGAGAGGTAGCTGCAAGCTGTATTAAAGCTGGAGTTTATTAAGTTGTGTCTGCACAATGGACCAGTTGTCTGGAATTTGTCTCCTGCAAACTGTCCTTCATTTGGTGTTTCCCTGAAAAGAAGTAATCCTTGTTTCCACTTCTGATGATAAACCACAAGTTAAAACAAGCAGTTTTTCTTTGAATGACAACCAGCTATTATTATACAATTTGTTATCAGATCAAAGCAAACATGACCTTAGCCCTTGGACAGTACATCATAGCGCCATACCTTTCACATGGAATGGAGGAAGAAGGGGGAGGAGAATACATATCCTTGTTTGCTCTCCAGATGTGACTGCACGTACTTAAAACCATAATTATGGAAGTGGCTAAGCTCTTTGCCTTTCATACTGATGGGGTGTCTCCCCTCCCCAGTCTGTTTCTGGGTGCTGTAAATATTGCTCTCCATGTAGCACGAAAGCAACTGATTCACAGCCTTGAAGTTTAATGACTCAGAAATGTGAGAGCAGATAGAAGCCATACCCATTTCTGAAGTCACTTGCTCAGCAAAACAGTATAGATCGATGCAGCCTTTATACCTTAGCAATAGGCCTTGCTGCACATGAGGAATCATCTTGTGACAGGTGCCCTTCCCTCAGCCTGTCCCTTTCTGTGCCTTGTGAGACACAGACCAGAGTTCAAACTTGCCACCTGTAGGAAGCCTTTGCCAAGAACAGAGGATAGTTTGCCAAACTGATAGCTCTGTTGTTAACCTTTAATTCTTTGCATTTTACATTAAAGCCCAGCTTCTGGAAGTTAGTGGTTATGTGAGAAATTCAGCTTTTGTGTATTTCTTTGGAAGGTTTCTAGTGTTCAGGTTTGTGAAGAAAGGACTTCTGAATTCAGCGCTCAGAAGTTGGGAGGAAGGGGAACCCCTCCATAATTGCTACCTATAGGAAATGGTGATATTTTTAAGCAAATTTCATGGTAATGAAATATGAGTCATGTTGTTTTAAGATCTGGGCTGCTGATAGTCCCTCTTTTAATGTCTTTTGCATAGTCCCACAGACTCTTTCACATCTGGTCATAGACCCAGTGCACAGTTTGTGTTGTTTAATAGTAGTACAACAGGTTCCCTGATACCTGCTTACATCTTAAAAGTCATGTCAGGTAGGCACTGCTTGCACCTCCACAATTAGTTATTTTCCTTCCAAGTAAAGGAAGCGCTTTAGGCCAATGTGGATGGCACATCTCACAGGTGGTGGCTTTTCCCCACTTTTCTCAATACAGTGTTCTCATCAGCATTAAAAGTGAGCTCAGTACACAATGCTCTTTCATTTTTCAAGAATTGCTTTTTCATTTTTCAATCATTTTTCAAATGATTCTTGCTGTAAGGCTTCAGCTCAGCATCACTTGGGCTCTAAAGGTGATCCCTTTTTCACATGCTGTTCACACTTTTTGTTATAGTATTTTGAGCAATTACAGATACATTACAGACTAATTTATCCCTCACAATCCCCCTCAGAGCCATGCAAATGTGTTTTATTACCCTTCCTTTACTGACAATGAAAGCAAGACATAGAGATTAAAGGCAATATTCTTTCCTTTGTTTTTGTTCTTGGAAAAGAGCCAAATTTATTAAATTCTAGCTGAAAGTGGGGGCAAAAAGTCAAGATGTGGGGACTGGTCTGGGACAAGCTCCTCCCATTCTTTGAAGCCTTTTAAAAGCAGTTCTGCCACAACCTTTGGAGATCAGGTCTCTGGGAGGTCCTGGAGATGACAAAAAGAGGTAAGATGGAGCTTTGTGATGATATAAATTTTCCATCAGTCTGAGTTGAAGGTTGCAGTTTGTCACTGCAGAGACAGGGAGTTTATAAGGAGCCTGTATTTACAAGAACAGTGAGGAGGCTGTGAAAAGTGACAGGGCATCAAGTTCACTGAACTGAAGTGGACCTTGAGAGGAGGGGTTGCTGTTAAGGAATTGGGAACAAACACCATGAAAGGCAGGATGGTGGAAGGTTTGCTGTGATACCAGTGAGCCCTCCCTGCTCTTGCTGCAGCTGAATGGTCCCTGGCTTGCAGAGGGAAAGGCCAATCCATTGGGAAAGAGAAAATTGCACTGATTAAATCAAGCAGAATTTGGAATGCATTTGCAAAGACTCTAACTCCTAGTGATTAAGATATGCTATCCAAGTATGGTGGGGGCCAAAACAGGGCCTCTAACTTATATCCTAGTGGGAATATCAGAGTGATAGAGAGGTATCGTCCCCACCCACTTAGGACAATGCATTCCTTGTGGCATCTGGATAGGATTCCCCAAGAGAATTATGAATTCTATGTTAGATGAAGAACTCCTGTACTTAAAAAAACAACTGAAAAAGTGTCTAACTGGTACATGGCAGAAAGTCTGTGTTCTTGCACTTAAATTTATGCCACAAACTAGTCTTCCTCCATCCAGCTGACTGTCTCAGTAACGGCTCTAAATTCTGGAAAAGGAAGTATATGCCTCTATACATTATCTATTTAAGACTCAGTTGACCTACCACTGTCATTCCAGAAGAGCAGAGAGAAATACATGGTTTCTCTGAACTCTGTAATTCTGTAAATTTGTTTGGGATTTAGAAAACAGGGTGATAGATATCTTCTAAGTGTCAATGACTAGATAGGTGTTCCTTCCTTAACCTACCATTTTCTTTCAAAGTGCTGCTGTCTCTTTACTGTCTCTTCTTGTTTCTTGTGTTCAGACTTGAGAAATAAAACCTGCTGGCATATACAGCACAGACAGCCCTGATCCCAGCCATGATCCCTGACTTCTCAGCACTCCCAGAACTGTAATGGTAACAGTGTCAAGCTCTGTTGAAAACAGATGCAAAGAGAGTCCAGCCATCATTCACGTAGCTCTGTGCCTTCACTCCATATGAAGAGTCATTAGCCTTCACTCCAGGAGAGTCATTAGCCCAAATGTCCTGTCCTGAGGATGATATTTCTTCCTCTCTTCCTGTTTTCTTCACTGTATTTAGCCTGGTATCCAGTCTTTCAGTTTATATTCTGATCTAATGTCTCTGATCACTGTGGACAAAAAGTGGAAAAATCCCACTCAGGCAGTGCAATTTTTTACAGTAAGTGTGGTGAGGCACTGGAACAGGTTATCCAGAGAGGCTGTGGATGCCCCATCTCTGGCAGTGTTCAAGGCCAGGTTGGACAGGGCTTTTAGCAACCTGGTCTAATGGGAGATGTCCCTGCCCATGGCAGGGGGTTTGGACTAGAGGTTCTTCAAAGGTTCCTTCCAACACAAACCATTTTATTATTCTGTGGTTCTATTACCGAAATACGTTCATAGAGCAGCTCATAAGCAGAATTATGCCTTTTCTGCAAGATGAGGGCTATCACACTTTTAGATAAGGCTTATCAGTTTGTGTTCCCTCTTTTTGCTCCCACAGAATTTCTTCCTGCAGCTGCACTTTTCCCTTCACCTTTTTATTTACCTTTGTCTCAACTGAGACTCCACCAGTGTTGGACCTCCTCACCTACCTCCTTCTGTCCTTGGCCAAGCCAGTCAGTTGTGTTAACAGGATTGAGCTTCACTGATCCTCAAATTTGTGAGGTTTCTTTTCATTTGTCCTTCTGCCCCGGGACAGAACAGCATTGCTGTTCCAGCAGCTCACCAGAGTGGTGGAAGTTTGCTCTTTGTCCCTCTGCAGTTCCTTACTTTTAATTTTTTAACTGTTTGTTGCCATGTTTTTCTTTCTTTTCAGACACTGTTCCCTCCAGTCCTTTGGCTTCTCCTTTTCTCTGCCTTCTCTCTTTTTTCATCCCTTCTTAGTTTCTGAGGGAGTGCTTTGATGGTGTTTCAGAGCTGGACTAATCCCCGTCCCTAAGACACAGGGACAGTAGGGACAGTGGCCAAACCATTAAATGAAGAGCCATTTCCTGTTGTTTGTTTCACACCTGGCCTCTCCTAACTTCACCTCATGGCCCATGCTCTTGCACTCAACAGGACAATGGCCTAAAGAGTTTGTCTGTTTGGTGTCATACAGAAACTGTCGGCAGGTTTTGGGGAGCTGTCAGGCCTTGTGGGATTTAGGCTGGATAGTCAGTGTAGAACAGTTCCCTTGCTGAGAGCACAAAAATATGAAGCTTTTGTGGAAGGCAGGAAGGGGATAAAGACAACGCTTAAATAAAAATCAGAGGTGTGGATAACACTAAGATATTTTCTTTGTCTTTGCACTCCATTCACAGCTTCATTCTTCTCCACCTCTCTCCCCAGCACGGCCATACTGTCTGCCCAGTGCAGTGGGATGCTTCTGCTGACACAGATCGAACAGCAACGATGTAGTGATGGTGGAATTTCCAACTCCTTACACAACTCTGCATGTAAATATGCAGAGATGCTTTCTCTGCGTATTTACATGCGTAACTCTTAAACCAATGTACAGACTCTCTTCACATCCCTTATACATGCATGTGTGTCCTCTTTTTCTGAGTCAGGCTTTCAGACAGAACATTCTTGCTGCCTTGTGCTTGCTGTTCATGTCACATTGGTCATACCAGCAGATTTGTGGCTGCTGTGCATTGCTGGAATAGGGCAGCCAACATGCACTGTGGAGGGAACCTCAGCAGATGAGAGGAAGAGAATTTACTTTTACAGAATCATAGAGTCACTAAGGTGGGAAAAATCAATGAGTCCACCCATTAACCCAGAACTGCCAAGCCCACCACTAAACCACATCCACAAGTGCCACATCTACATGTATTTTTAGCCCTTTAGATTAAAAAAAAAATTCGTAATATTCAATCTAAACCTTCCGTGGGACAACTGGAGGCCATTTCCTCCTGTCACTTGCTACCTGGGAGAAGGGACTTGTCCCCACCTCACTACAACCTCCTTTCAGTTGTAGAGAGTGATAAGGTTTCCTTTATGGTATTTTTTACATGCAGTGCTCCATGTGAAACAGCTATGTAGCTGTAGTGGGCCAGTCTTATGCCATTTACAGAGCTGTTTAAACAAAAGCCCGCCAACCTGAAACACTTAATTCTGGCTGCAATTAAATTTGATATCTACCTGCACTCACTGTTGGAATCCTATGGCTTTTCCAGTGACTGCTAATGACGGATGAGGTGCCCAATATGAGCTATTCCCTGGGTCGTATAACCCACACACTGCTATTGATCTTGTTAACAGATTTTGGTGAGTGCAATTGAATATGCTGCCTTGAGATCTCCAAAATGCTTTTTTCAGTGGATGCTAATCCTGAGCTACCAAAAAATCCATAGGTACAGTAAAGGCAGATTATGTTCTGCAAATCATACATTGGGATGTAGCCAAGTACAAAAGAAACTAAACAAGAGCCACAGCCAGGCCTTTGAAGGTAAAACAGTGTGAAACATTTGCTTCTGTTAAAAATACTCCAGCTGCTTTTTTTGTGTGTCAGTCTTCCTGCAGAATCATTTGCCTCTATGGCTTTTTTTCCCCCCAGCTCTGGACACAAAATACATACTCTGGATGGCTGCCAAAATGGTGAGGCAGCTTCTCTTACGTCGCTTAAAAAGGACATCTGAGCATTATCAGTTGGATTTTGTCATGCAGTGAGGGGAATATAAGATTTTTCTGCTTCCCCAATGCTACAGCCTCTTGCAATACTTCAAGCAGACTGTGTTTTCATAGCTTGTTTTCAGAAGGGGCTGGATTATGAGCTAGCCAGAAAACTAAAGCCAAGCTGGTTATCTCATACAGCTTGCAACATTGCTGAGAAGCCAGCTCCCTTGCGGCTAAGATTTTCCAAAGATACAGATTACTTGAATGCACTAACATCTCTAATATCTGAGTGGCCTCCACAAAATGTCTCAGAAACTCTGTTTTTGGAAAAACTGTGCTCCTCTTCTGTGAAATTGAACCTTTCTCAGTTGTCACAAGGTAAATGGACAGTAACAAAAATCATAGACACTTAAAAATCTTGGCTATGTTATTGTTTGACCTTATAGTTATTATGCATGTTTTTAAAGACCCTGCAAATTTGTTTGAATTATTAGAATCTACCAGCATTAATCCTGAAGCCTCATCAGACCTGTCTTATTTAGATGTGGATTTAAGCAAGCAAATAAGAACCTCTTTAATATGGAAATTGGGAGCACTTCAGCAGAATTATCAGTGCTGACTTTAGCTTATTTCCTGAGGTAAACATGAGTAGTATCTTCTCTCTTCCATTAACTTTCTAGCTCCTCAATAAAACATTCTAGAGAATTAGATTCTTCTCTGTTGCCAGTTTGAACAGGAAACATTTAGTGCTGGTGAATAGTAAGTATTTTCCATATGCAAATTTGCTCATTTGCTGCCCCTTACTTCTTGTTAAGGGAAAGGGTCATTTATTCTGCTTAAAGCTTTCCTTCAGAGCTATTCAAATTAACAAGATGCTAAGTGTTTTGCTGAGGAGGGTCTATAATTTCCTCAGCCGGTAAAGCTGGAAAATCGACATTTATTTATTCTCTGCTCAGAAATTACTGGCACAGAGACATACATTTGCTATGTAAAATACATTGTTAGTTTCTCAGCATGTATCATGATTCTAGGTCAGAGTTAAGAAGGTTAATGAAATATTTAAAGTGAATTTTTGCATAGCATTTCTTTCAGTACTGCAATGGATAAACCACAAAGCTAAGAGCATGTTTATGTAAGGTATTTAATCAGGTGTTTTCATCGTATAGAATGTATAGAGGCTATTATCAAGATGTTCTTACACCACTTGAATGAGATTAAGCTCTTTACAAATACTCTTTTAAAGGCAAATTTGAAATTTGCTTCTAAGGTTGTATTGACATAGTAATGAGAAGAAGAGCTGATGTCTCTCTGAGTTTGCTTTGATTTATACTATTTTTGGGGCCAAACTGACTGTAGTTGCTTTTGGGCTTGAGATTTTTCGAGTAGATGCACCTGTGTCACCCCTGTCAGTCCAAAGTTCA
The DNA here is from genome assembly GCA_013399945.1 of Ploceus nigricollis. NCBI lineage: Eukaryota > Metazoa > Chordata > Aves > Passeriformes > Ploceidae > Ploceus > Ploceus nigricollis. The sequence goes on along the minus strand of VXBC01006942.1, from coordinate 163,977 downwards.
GTGGAGCTCATGGGCTCTGAGTATGTTGTATATATCAAAGGCAGTATTTTTGACTAGGTCCCCTGGTCCAAGACATCCAGACCAAGGCATTGTGAAATGTTGACTTTTGTCTTCCTCGCAGAACTCCTCGAGCAATGGAATTTCTTGAATGTTATCAAAAGAAGTCAGACCCAGATGTGGACTGTTTCTGCTTGATATGCCAGGAGTGAAGCTAGCTTTCTGTAGTTTCCCATGCTGCAGTGAGAGAAGGATTAAAAACTAAGGTATTTGAATGCTGTGAAATTACCCACAAATAAAGCAGTGGATATATTCAAAAGGGCTCTTTGCAAATAAACAAAAAAAAGTCACTACTTTGACACAGCCAGGTTTGAAAAGAACATGCCAAGATCAAATAACAGCTGTACCCACTGGAGCTGGAACGAAAACAATCTGGTCCACTTCATTTTCTACTTCACAAACAAGGATTTTGGTTGATAAAAATGCCCTTAAGCCTTTTTAGCTGTGTGGTAGATACAAGATTGCTCCAAAGTGGCTTTACAGGAGCAAGCTGTATTGGTCGAGCGTGGCAACAGTTTGACTTTTTTCTAGGCAGTGAGTTTGGCACCTGCTGATCAGGTTTAGAAGCATAGAACCATAGAATGGGTGGGAAGGGACCTTTGAAGATCATCTCATTCCAACCTCCCTGCCATAAGCAGGGACATCTTCCTGTCCTTCCCTCCTTCCAGCCTGCCCTTGAAAGTTTCTAGGGATAGGGAATCTACCACTTCTCTGTGCCAGTGTCTCACCATTCTCACAGTAAATGATTTCTTCCTAATATCTAACCTAAACCTGCCCTACTTCAGAAACTCCATTTCTTCTTGTGCTGCACTACATACCCTTGTCAAAAGTCTCTCTCAAGCTTTCTCGTAAGCCCGAAGGCTGTAATAAGGTCTTTTTGAAGCCTTGTCTTCTCCAGGCTGAAAAACCTCTTCTCTCAGCCTTTCCTCACAGGAGATCTACTCCAGCCCTCTGATCACTTTTGTGGCACTTCTCTTGACTTGCTCCAACAGGTCCATGCCTTTCCTCCACTGATGACTCCAGGGCTGGATGCAGTACTCCAGGTGTGGTCTTACCAGAGTGGAGTGTAGATACAAGAACCATCAGTACAAACCAAACACAGTCTGAAGAAAACCTTGGGAGTCTAGATATCTGGTTTATTTCTATTCTTCATTTAGAGTCAGAAGCTGCCATCTTCAGTGAACTCATCATTAGCAAGATCAGAATGATATGGGACAAGTTTCTGACCCTGTTTCTGCTGTGGTAAAGCTGAAGTAGTTCTGACTGTTGGGATGTTTTACCATGGATGAGCACTTTTGGGCATTTAACTGTTTATTTAGTTCCTTCAGCGGAATCACTGATGTCAACAGCAGCCAAGCATGGCCTCAGCTGTCTGGTTATTAGATAAAGAAGACACGATTGCAGTTTTGGGGGAATTTGATACACACAAAGCACCACTGATCTTCTCACAGTGGTGCAGTGTAGAAAGATAAACTGTCATGGTTATAACAGTACAGAAACCTGGCATCTGAGACAGAGATGGTTTAACTTCTGTATTTTTAGAGGCATCACAATCTATTTGTTTGGGAATTTGTTTGATTTTTTTTATCTTTTAAAAATATGGAAATCAGTTTTCTCCTTTCTTGCAGCACAGAATTTTTCAGCAGTTTCAGCAAAATAAGTATGTGGCATGGGATCTTGAACAGATACGGTTTTCTTTAGGATACGTGTCAGAAATTGGAGTTAATGTGTAGCAACAACAGAAATAAATGAAAATTCTACCTTAAATGATGGACAAAATGCTTTAAAAATGGGTAAAGACCCAGTTTTTGTTTACTTTATGCAAGACTTACGCAAGTTCTCCAATCTCTTTTCCAGGATAAGTGTAAACCAGACAAACTCTTTTTAAGTCTTCTGCAGTTATCATGAAGAAACAAAGAATGACATCAGGCTTAAAAATCTCTTCCTAGATTATCACCTGAGAAACATCTTGCTAAAACCAAAATTTTGCCCACCAGATTTGAGAATTGTGGTCATTTGTAATTGCAAATAACCCAGCCATGCTAGTTGGGGCTCTCAATATTTTTAGCATTATAACTGGATATGCACAATAAGTCAGTGTGTGCCTCAGCAAAACTGGATGACAGGAATCCACCAGCTTAAAAGGAGGATTGCATTACACATAAAAGGGAAAAGCCTGTTCATTGTAAACGGTTTCATTTGTATCTCACAGCAAATTACGTTCCTTCAAAATCTCCTCAAGGGAGTGTGGCATCGTGAAGTCTTTCATCAGGGGCCCCAGACTGGGCTCTGCTTCCAGCTTCTTCAGAAGAACAGAACAAACATCCTCCTTCCACTGAGCCGGATGTTTTCCGAAGGTAGAACAAGGTATCCTCTGTACCTCAAAGGGAGGAAGGATCACATAACACCAGGCATAAATGTGAAGTTACCAGTTTTCACAGGCTTTTTTATTATTATTACTTTTTTTAAACCAGGAAGCTTTCCCACATCCCAGTTAGAGCTATGAAGTTCTGTGGGTTTCCTCTGCTTTGGATGTACTGACATTCAAATCCCAGACTCTCAAACACAGTCATTATGTGCTGGGCACCTCAGCAGAGAGAGAGTGGCTGGTAGATCATTTAACTCTCATAACAGCCCTATAACAAGTACAGAAATGGTGTATGTGGAAAATTATTTATCAGGAAGCATTTGATGTATTTTTAGGTTCTCCTTTAAAGCAATTTAGTGGCTGGAAAGCAAGGGAGTGGAGATCAAGTTCCTGGCACACTGCCAGTAACTTCTCTGTAGACTTCAGCTTTGGAACCAGCCACACATGAACTTTTTCAGAGTTGTCAGCAATTCAGATCAAAATTGAAGCATCTTTCTTATGACACCATACAAGCAGCAGTTCCTGCCATTTTGTTCCCTTAACTCAATAGCCTGTTGTTAATCCTGTGTCAGGCATTGGAACAGGCTTCCCAGGGAAATGGTGGAATATCTGATCCTGGAAGTATTCAAAAGGCATGTGTATGTGGCACTTGGGTACAACATTTCATGGTGGACATGGTGGTACTGGATTAATGATTGGACACTACAATTTTAGAGGTCTTTTCCAACCTAGACAATTCCATGATTCTAATCAACTGAACAAAAGTTTGTATGAACTTTGTCCTATACTGATCACTCTCCAGAATGAAACAGCTTGGTATTCTTGCAGAGTTCACCCGGAGCATGGAAGAAACCATAGCAAGGGTCTTTTTCTCTAGCAAACTGCCTAAGTTTAAATAGCTCACATTCTTCTGGACTCCTCTGTTCTTGCTTTAATGGTTTTGCACATTTTGCCTGTGTATGCAAAAGGTGTTGTTTAAAGCATTCTGGAAAATTAATTTTTTCATTCATGCCCAAGAGATGAAAGGGCATGATCAGCTGAAAGGATTAATAAAAAGGGATTTGAAGTTATTCACCTCCTAGGGATTCACTTCTAGGCTGCAGGTTGTAATGATTTCAAGACTGGCCAGTGGCACACTGAAGAATATTTCACACTTGTATTCCCATTGACCTACATGTCTGTCACAAATCTCAGACCACGTGGTGTTTTCTATAAATTTTTGCACATTTCCAAGATAATGGACTAAAAAATTAATGGTGTGGAGATGACCTATCCTTTTATGTGTGGAGGATTTGTCTCAAGGGCAGAAGAAAGTAATTTTATAGGTCTTTGTGATTGATTTATTATCTTGATAATGAAAGTTGTTTTCTCTCTTACATCTGTCGACCTGTAAACTCAGATATTTTAGGCTGTCAATCTCATAAACTCATGTTTACAGAATAATGAGTCTTTTTAGGCATTGTAGAAACAAGGACTGTATAACCAGGAGCAATGGAAGCTTTAACATCTCTTCCATCACACTGATATTTTTAGTAAAGCCTTTGACACCATTTCCCACAGCATTCTCCTGGAGAAATGGTTTGGATGGGTGCACTGTGGGTTAAAAACTGTCTGGATGGCCCAGAGAGTGGTGGGGAATGGAGTTACATGCAGTTGGCAGCCAGTCACCAGTGGTGTTCCCCAGGGCTCAGCGTTGGGGCCAGTCCTTTTTAACATCTTTATTGATGATCTAGATAGACATAAGAATTGAGTGCACCCTCAGTCAGTTTGCAGACACCAAGTTAGGGGGTAGTGTTGGTCTGCTGGAGGGCAGGAAAGCTCTGCAGAGGGATCTGGACAGGCTGGATCAATGGGCCAAGGCCCGTTGTATGAGGTTCAGTAAAACAAAGTGCTCAGTCCTGCCCTTGGGTCACAGCAACCCCAGGCAGTGCTACTGGCTTGGGGAAGAATGGCTGGAAAGCTGCCCAGCAGAAAAGGACCTGGGGGTGTTTGTCAGCAGCAGCTGACCCTGTACCAGAGTGTACCCGGGTGGCCAAGAAGGCCAATGACATCCTGGCCTGTATCAGCAACAGTGTGGCCAGCAGGACCAGGGCAGGGATTGTCCTCCTCTATTCAGCACTGGTGAGGCTGTACCTTGAATGAAAAGGACAGAACAGACCAAGAAGCACTGATAAAGAACAGACCCTTGGCTCAGCCAGCTTCAGAAGATAATCACAAGCTTTCTGGAAGCCAATTTAAGTGCCATGCCAGAACACAGTCTAATTTTGCTGTTAAGCCCTTTGCCAGGAAATAAACTATTTCATTCAAGATGTTATTGCATTAAGCAGAAATGACTAAAGCTGAGATTCTGAGATCCAGTTCATGCTGAATGTCACCTCACTTGACAGGCAGATCTTAAGTAACAAAAAAAGCATTCAAAAAGCAAGCTTTTAATTCAGTTATATTTTTAGCTAGGCCCTCCTGCTTACCTCTAGATATCTTGTTTCTTATCAGAATGAGTTAAAGCTTCATGGAGCATAAGATGAAGGAAAGCTGAGCTGCTGTGGTGCATGACTTTATATACTGAGTAGGATCAAATGGGTGAGAAATTGGTGATGCTGGACAGGAAATAAGATCCTCTTCTCTTCCCAAAACAATGCCCAAGTGTGGTAGTAAGCAGAATCTATTGAAAAAATACAAAACACAAATGTATTCACAAATAATTTAAAGAGTTTGTTTTACTCTGACTTCTACAATTGGAATTATTCGCAAGTAGTTGGATGGCAACCAGAATTTTTTTCACAAGAAGGCCATTTCATTGTTCTGCTTAAAAAATTTCCGTCATTCAATTAGGGAGCTGAAACAATGTCTTGGACAAAAATGACATGTTCGCTGCAAAGCAAACAAAACCCAAAGCAAGCTCAGTGGTTTTTTTCCATTAAAATTGCTGTCTTTCTCCAACTGGCTATCCCAGTTTAAATCCTAATGGAAGCAAGGCTCAGCAGTTTCTGTCTCTGTCAAATCAAAGAAAAATACAGCTGCAGAGAGCAAAGCTGATCTGGCCCAGGTAGCTTGTAGTGAAGAATAGATCCCTTTTGCAGTGAAGATAAAGCCTTAAGCAATCGACCACACAGTATGAGTAATGGATAAGTAAAGTATGCAAAGAAATGATTCATAAATAAGCCATAGACTGAGAGTTATTAATTGATTTACTCACTCGATTCTGACACACACCACATTTTTAAAGATTTCCTAACCAAAAAAGGCATCCTATTTGTGGCAGATTTTACCCAGAATTTTAGAGTGCCTAGAAAGAACAGCATTGCTCTGAATTTTGGGTTTTTAAAATGGAAATTGAATTGAAAAACCTTCCTTTGTATGAAACATGAGGACTTAACCACTTTTTTATCGTTATGACTACGGCATTTTTCACAGAAGTAGGGTGTTAACCTCTGAGATGTGGCTATGTTCCAGCTCAGATGTTTTTCTTTCTTCCTGAATTTTCTCTGTAGTTTCAGCTGGATGACGTATTACTCACTTCCCTTCCTTTGTGTAATCCTGGTGGCACAGAATGGGAAAGGCTGCTGTGTTTCCCCTGCAGAGATCGCCTGCTGCTGAAATGCAGCTAGCGAGGGATATGGCACAAGGTGAACTGCATCCACACTCTTCGAGGCACTCAAGAGAAGCTGCATATCCACGCGGCAGACTTTGCCCCCCAGTTTATTAAGCATGCTGTTACCCTCCTTGGATGACAGCAGTGCAAAAATAGGGAGTGGTGTTATCCTGAGCATTGTTCATTGTCCATTCTTTACCCAGAAACACAGGTTATTTTTATCAAGCCTTAGAAGTGACAGAGAGGATCATGATTAGCTGATGAAACTCAGCAATTCTGCAGCATAATAAAAGACCAAAACTCCAGAGGAACAAACAAACTAGGTGGCCCATCTATGATATGTAAAAGTAATCTTGAAGAATTAAAAAGAAGTTCACTCTGGAATACCACTCCTCTCTTTTATATTAAATCTTTTGCTTATCCACGAGTAAGAAAATCTAACACCTTTCTCTGCCATGGTGTCTTGTCAGTAAGTGGTGCCATTTGCAAGCAAAAGTATATGTCTCATGTATTCCCACAGCGCTGTTCTGAAGTTCATTCTTTTATAGTCAGGAATCTGAGATATACCTTTCCTAAGGGTCTCTAGAAGTTCTGGGCTGGCATTTTTCCACTGTACCACAATCTCCTTCCTAACACATCTACATCTCTGGGCCTGGAATGAGCTTGGTTGTTACTTTGGCAGTCCACAACTAAATAAAGGATGAAGAAGAACTTGGGATGATTTTCTGACTCTAAAGAGCCATTCCATAAAACCAGGAAAAAGTCCATCTTGATATTGCTAATATTTGATAGGAAATCCACCTCATCCCAAGATCTTATTTTTATAACCTTTCAGAATTTCTTTGCATAGTATAAAAAGAGACACATTCTTAATTCCTTGAGGATAACTTTTAAATCTGTTTCAAAGACGTAGTGGAGCAATACCTTGGAATTTAAGTGCTTCAAACTTCTGAACAAGCCAGATATGATATTTGCAGCTGAGGCCCACCTCTGCTCTGAAGAAAGCCCATTTCACCAGTGTGATTTTATTTTTAAAAGCAGTTTTCCTGGCAGGCTTCTCTGCCTTCAGCCGATTACGTAAAGTAAACTATTGACATATGCAGACCAGTTGAGGCCATTTTCTCCATTAAATTCAAACCTTGTTTTAAAAGTGCAGTTTTAACATGTTGTTCTTTCTGAAATATTCCACAATATGTGCTTTCACGTTTGGTTATATAACATTACATTCTTTTACAATAATCAAGCCGAGTGTATTTTGGAATTGTTCACAGACTGAAGCAGTTTAGCACATGGGACACATCCAGATGTGAAAAAGTTCTGTGGCTTGGCTAGACATGTTACTAAACCTTTTCTCAGACGTCCAAATGATGCTCAGGATGAATTTAGATTTCCTTTCTGAAAGGGACCTAGCACTTTCCTAGTATGCACAGGGAGAAACATCCTATTTCTGATGCTGGGCTATTGCAGTTGATACACAAAATATATTTTACTTAATGTTAATTCTGTAATATGTTAAAACTGCTCATGAGCTTCACTTAGGTACTTATATAGCCTGCTAATGGCCTTGATACAGGAGGATACACAAATAATAATGCTGTATTGAATTGAATGTCTTCAAGCTTCAGCCTAGGGGCAGAGATGACCGAAAGTAATGCAACGAGAAACTCCTGTTTGGTAGGATTTCATGTATAGGCAGATTGCCATGATTTTTCCAAATTCATAGGTAGGTACTTAAATATAAGCCACAAGGGGATCTGCTATTCTAACAGAATAAATACATTAATTTGTAAGTATGTGGGGCTTTTCTGTTTCAAGAAGCTGATGAAGGGATATGACATAAGAAGGGCAACTGCTATACAGCACTCTCTTGGGTGGAGATGGGCAGCCCCTGGGCTGCAATGAAACAACTCTTTTTTCTGAAGACATTTTCACGACCCTGTGAAACTGAAGGTGATTCAGGCCAAAGCTGTGGTCTGCATTCCCAAACAGAGTTTTCAGAGAGGCTACATAGCTCTCACTGCCAAGGGTGTGACATCACTGACATGAGTCTTGGCACAGGGGATCCCTTGCCCAGATACCATCCATTGTCTCTGTCTTCATTATCATGTGTTGCCATCCCCACAGCAGCTACATGATCTGCACATTCAACTGCTATAGCACACTTCTTCACCCTGGCCCCGCACTGTCATCAGCACAAATTTAACCTTATGATCTTACAGGATAGATCCTGCAGGACTTACATATATGGATCCTGTATTGTCTCTGCACAGGGGAAAATTCTGTGGACCTCAGGGATCTCATTACAACCTCCATGTGACACTCATTGCTCTGGTCCTTCACTGTATGGGCTACTTGACACTTGTTTGATATATGGTCTGGGGATGAGAGAGGATAAAAGTTCTCCACTAGGATCAAATAATCTGCTTCAGTTGGCTTATTCCAGTCTCAGATTCTGGTCTGAATCAGTCAGGACCTGACCCATTAACTGAACAGTGTTTCTGTTAGTATGAGACAATGGGTCTATGTCAACAGTGTGCTGGTTTGGCTTTACATCACATTGAAATCAAACAGTCATCATGTCATCAGCCTGTAGAAACACAGTGGTGAGTTCATCCACAATAGTTATTTAAAATCTGTCTTTTTTTTTTTTTTGAGCTGACTTTGATGGAAAACTCCGGGCTGACTGCCTTTGAGTTTGCTTTTTTATGTTGTTTGTTGTTCTGCTTCCTAGTTATTATTGATATCCCATCATTATCCAAATACTTTCTAACCACAGGAATTAGTGCAGCTACAAACTCTTTTTTTTTTTGTTTGTTTCTTGTTTCTTCCCTTTGCTTGTAACTTATGAATATTTATTTGTAGAGGCCAAATGTCATGTCACAAAGTGTTTTCTATCCTTTCCCTGCATATAGGCACAATACAGTGATTTACCATGAGACCACAGTGTTTAAATTCATTGTCTTACAGCATTTATTGTTTTATTTATCCACAGAATTCTTATTTATCCATTCAAAGGATCATCCTGGCACAATTCAGTTTGTTGCAGTGGTGAGATTCTAATTCAAATGTTGAGCTTTGGCTTCCTTTATCAAATAATTATTTTCCAAACATGCTTATCACCAAATACCCTTCATTTGCAGCTGCAAGATATCTGGGTGGGAAATAAGAGACAACTTAGAAGTGCATGTCAGACCTGCTTTATTTGCAGATGTGTCATGTACACAGAATGCCCACCTGGTCTTTGCCAGCAGTAAAAAAGATGTATAATAATGTCTGCACTCGGCTTTGCAATGCTGAAAGCTTCCTTTTCATGGAAAAAAAGTCTGGACATTTCATGCACTTATATGGTATTTTGTAGCCTAGTACTTTAGAGCCAGAGGAAATGTACATGTCCAAGAGAGTTTGCTGGATACACAGGCAGTATTCTTGGAACTAGACTTAACTGTAATCATTAGGGAGAGAGATCACTTTGTTGCTTTCCTTATGCTAGCATAGCCAATGTGCTATGCAGTTTGAACCTCTAGCCTCCTCCTCCTCCAGAGCAGAAAGCTTTCCATTCTGAAAGCAACAATTCCATACAAGATAGATTGATGAGCAGCACTTATACACAAAAACACACAGAGTTTTGTTCTCTTTGCACTTTATCCCTGAGAAGCCTCACACTCACATGTATAATAATCTACCGTCTCTGTTCTTGAGACTTACAGTCACTGCTCCATATCTGTCTCAATGGCTGAATCATCTCACCTAACATTAGGCATCTGTAGCATAGATGTCTACAGCTAAACCAGGCATCTGAATTGCTTTTTGTAGTCAGTGGACAGAAAAAGGCACTTGCAGGGACCAATGTTAGAGATTTTTTAATTCAAAATTGGCCTGTGTTAGATATTTAACCTAGATGAAATTGATTTTGTCCTAATATCCATTTAGTAGATCTTTACCATTCATAAAGGAAGCTTGGGTGACTGGCCTGGATTTATACATATATGTTATAGTGGCATGCAAGCCCTGTCCTTTCTGTTCAAAGTAAAACCTCATATTGATTTGACATCTTCAGTGGATGTGTAATGGGTTTATATTCCATCTGACCAAGGAAGATGTTCCAGCCTTCAGTACCAAAACCTGATTTTCACTCTTTTCAGCACTGTGTACTGTACATGATCTTGTCAGTCAGACCCATATGCTGGATATCAGTTTTGACTTCTTTGACCTCTTTTGAATTCATTTAAATAAAGTCTCAATTGTTTAGGTTCCTCTAAGATAAAGCCCTACCTATATATATCTCATCAGCAAAAATTGTGTGCAAGTTTTAGGTCTTTTGCATGAGCAAGATGCAGAAATTGTCTAAAATTAAACTACTTAAGAGTATGAAACTTTACTCAGAATATGAATAACTCTTAGCTGTGCAGTTCTTATGTACAATCCATACCCTACATGCATAGCCACATCTGTATGATTTTACTGACTTCCCCTTCTGTGTTCATCAACACTCAGCTGTATCTCTTCACTGAGGTTAACAGCTTTTCTGTCCTCTCTTCCTATCATGGATACTGAGAGAGCGATTCCTGCATCTGCCACATATTTGCCATGTTTAAAAAAAAAATGTATTCCTATTAATGATCTCTCAGACCCATTCATTGTTCTAATTCAGATTCCTTCTTGCAGCTCTCCTTGGCTATGATGCCTAGAAAATTCTTGGCAATCTATGCTGTCTGGCTGGCTAATGCAGTTGCATCGCTTCCTCACTCTTCATCTAGGTCTTTTGTATTTTGTCTTGGATTTAGATTCTAAAGCTATTTGCTCATGTGTATAAGTACTGAGCTCAACTTCTGCTGAGCCACCATAGTATAGAAATATTAAAGTATTAGTAAAGAAAATAATAACAATGAGAAAAATTTTGAAAACTTAAGGGTAAATAGCATTTCACAAAAGCTTTCCAATGGAGATTTCCACTGTCCTCTTTCATAAACACTAACACTGTGCTTCCTTTGTTAGAAAATCGTTATTCTTCTGGTTTTGATTCTTTCATACTTTTAAGTTGAAAAGCTTCAGCTAGGTTCTGAAGCCAACACTGTTGCAAGCATGCAGTCCTTTGGCAAAATTCTTGTATTTTGTTTTTGTCTGTAAAATACCACACTTTAGAATAAAAGATCTCCATCGTTTTACTCAAGTAAGGTTGAAAACCTCCAGGCTGTGGCAAGTTTCTACCATCTGCTGCTCAGACAGAAAGGGTTGTACTTAAGTGGACACTGGTGAGACAAGATTTATTGGTAGTCTTTTGTTAGATCAGCTGTTATAGTTTGAAAAGTTAGACAATTTTCAAAAATATAAGCCCTTTGTATGTCCCAAAACTTAATGTATGTAAAATGCCTAACATACCTCATGCCATAGAAACAAGAAACAGGTAAAACACAGTAGGAGAGGTGTAATATACAGCCAAGACCTGAGATACCACCTCACTTGGTCTAGAAAGAGCATAATCAATGCTATATCAATAATGTATTTTTTTTTTACCAAAGGATACCATTCCACTTAACTAGATGGAGTGTTTGAAAATAGATAAGGAATTACTTCAGAACAGAAAGAAAATCTCCACTGGTTCTGTGGAGTAGCTGACAAGAGCTATCCTAGCCTGGAATCCACAGAGATCAGTTACACCTGTGATTACAGTCTTAGGAGATAAATATCCTTCTTTGAAAATGTTCTTCTAGACCTCCTATCCTTGCCTCAAACAGCCCTCTCCTTTGAAACCAGGGTGTCATTTACAGAGATACAGTTTCTTCAGGTCTTCTGCTTTGTGTGGTGTCTCACTTCTGTGTTATCTCCAGTGAAATCTTGGTCAGGTGATAACAGGTGGAAGAATTAAACTACTGCATGTCAGTAATTAATAATAATGCAAATATCTCTGTGACACAAGAATTATGAATTTATTGAACTTGTTTTTCCAAAATCTATGAAAGCTAGTCACTGACAGGATGAAAAACCAGTCATTTGGGGAACCATCTCATGTGCCTGTCACCATTAAGCAATTATTTATGCCTTATTAAAGCATTTGGCCACACAGACTGGCTGAAGGGAGCTGCCCAGAATAGAATAGAGATGGCTATAGGTGTTTCATCAGGAATAAAAGTCTGTGCAAAGCTCTGTCTCAGTGGAATCAGTCAGCAGTCCGTCTGAAATCTGCCAAGCTTTCTGAGGCACCTCAACAGCTTTGCCTTATCTTGTGTGTCCTCTTCCTCTGGATAACTGTTTTCTGCTCTGTGCTAAACATACCTTGTGTGCTAGGAAATGCTGTTGATCTGGCATGGTGCCTGAAAGGTTTTGCAGATGAGCAGGAATGTTTTGTTCTGATAAAGAAAGGGCTGCAGATGCAAGAATATCAATTCTCAAGAAAAAGGGAGGAGAGTATCTAGTGCAATGGAAATAACCCTCCTTTTCTCACGGACAAGGGAAGTGTTTAGTAGTGCTCAGCACCAGCTCTACCCATTATTTTGTCTGTGAGGAGCACCCGATCTTCGCCTTGGTGATTTATCATCCACATGAGTAACTTTTACAAGAGGCAGTGAACTTATCTGATGTTAAGACATTTGATTGCAGAGATTGCTGCTGCTTCAAGTCTGTTGATCCTGACATTTTGGCAACATCTGTACATGACTTTCTCTATTACAGCTCCAGAATTGTCACTTCCCTTCTCTTCACCAAGGTCTTGGTCTTGATTTGATACAGTGTCTGTGCAACACTGTGAAATTTGTCACCGTTATGTAAAACAGCAGTGTTCCAAAAGGCAAATATTTTTCAATTTATACTTGAAACTTTCAGGCTTTATTTAATAGGATCCACTCAACAGGGGCCTGTTCACATCAGGTATGAAAGTGTCCTGAGAGACACTAAAGACTGTAATATTGAGCCCTCAGTTAACCTTTTCTATTTTTTTCTTTTACAATTTTAAGAATAGTCTTGGAATGCATTGCATCCCTTTAGAACACTCATATCCAGGCACATAGGACCAACATCAGGACATCCTAAATTAAATGTCTAAACCAGAGTGGATAGATGGTGCTGCCTACTCCACTGAGTGCACATGGACCCCAAGGGGATTAGCTGAGACAGTCACCTCTGCTATGGACATGGGGCACTAGGGGCAATCTAACTTGCCTGAAAATACCTGAGAGCACTCAAGTAACTGTGTTCCAGCACAGAGTATGCATGATGACAGTTGCTGTAGGACAATTGCCTCTTTGTACTGCCAATGAATATAGTTTGTCCCTATAGCTCAAGCAGCCTGAGCAGTCAAGCAGATAGGTGAAGTTTCACAATGGTTCTACATGTGCAATATTTGTTTCTTTCTTCATCCCTGAAAACCTAAGGAATACAGGTACTAGTTGTTCAACTAGAGTGTATATATGTTTGGATTACATCTTCACATCATCACATACTATTTTGTCCCACAGAAGAGGGTACAAGATGTTTTCACAGGGGGAAGAAATTAGGACAACCTTCCATCAAGCATCTGCTTAGCTCTTCAGCCTATATACATAATTTTTTTGCATAGGACATGTAGGAAATGTAATAGTAAATTGCCTGTGAATCCTGTTTATGGTGCAGTTGGGGAATGAGTGGAATGGTAAAGGATGAGAACACAGTGCAGAGAAATAAGGTAATTTTTTAGCATCAGTTTCCTTCTGAAAATATGCTGGGAAATGCAGAGAATGGGAGAAAAAATGAGGTTGTCAGCACAGATTAAGGAAGGAAGTTACAGGAATGTAGAATAAATGGTAGCATAACTGAAAAACTGTGTATAGTCACTGTAGAGATTTGAAAGAGTTTATGATTCAATGAGACACAAATAAAACTATATAGCACACTTGAATGCTCATCCAGTGTTTTAGTATTGAGAGGACAGGGGAATTAACGTTTATTTTATGTCTGGAAACTTCAATACTGGTCTCTGAAAAGGAACATAAGCAATATGTTCTTCATTTAACTTTCACTGCTCTCTTAGGTGTAAAACAGCCCAGTGGTTGCTCTAGTGGAAGATCCTGGCTGGATTTAGATGAAGCTCTTCTAGCTCATGCTCTCCCTCCTGAATGTCTGTATCGTGCAGATGAGCACAGTGTAGAACACCCTTTAGGAAGTGCTGATTCATACTGGCAAATCCACATAGCAGAGATGTTCCCCGTCTTATCCACTGTAATCTTTCTGGAGCAGATGCCCTGCATGCAGAAAGCAGAAGTAGAAAAATATTCTCTGCCAGAGCCAGCTGGTGGTGGAAGAAGTGGCCACTGCTTCCTGTGTCATCACGTCTCTCCACCAAAGTGGCTATTCTTTCTTCTCTTTTAAAATACCAACTCCATGGGTTTCTCCTGATGAAGCAGTGGGAATACATTTCTGACTCAAGTGAAAAAGGGACAGCTTGGCTTAAAAAGTTTAAATAATGCAATTTCACAATCTAGGTCACTTTGGCAGAGAGATGGTTTTGGAAGTGCCTACATAAACAACTCATCTGGCAGATATGAGGGGTCAGGAATACACGGAAGAGAGGCAACAAAGAAAATTTGGGAGTGATAACTTCTTCCAGTGTCACAGCTGAATCTAGAGGAAGGGATCAGCTCACAGACTGAAACTGTGCTACCCAGAAAGGGGTGATGTACACAGCTAATAGTGAAACCATGCTTCAGTGTCTGGGATACTGGTTAAGCTACAATTCAAAATGGAATGACACAGTAGAAATATTAAACCAATATGACAAACCCTTAGATATCTTTTGAAAAGGAAATTTATGCCTCACCCTTATATTATAATACTCTAAATCCATCAATAAAATGAACCAGGAAGAATCAGGAGACAGAAAGTTGGATTTGAATGAGCCTTTGAATAGTTAAGCTATCAAAGAGAAGTAAAATACTGTCAGAGGCCAGAGATGAGAGAAATCAGTAATTATTCCACCCATGTTCATCACAGCCAAGAGTTAACACAGAGTAGCCAAAAGTTTGGAGTAGAAGCTGCAACACCCAGCATGGCAATACCAAATGGCAGGCAACACTCCAGTCCTGGCAGCTTGGTGTCCTACAGCATTTCCCCAGTAATCATGTATTATACAGATCTGGCAGTGATGGTGGGGACAGTGCTGCCTATTCTGTCACAAATGCCAGAAGCAATGCTATCCCCAGATCTGTTCTGGGGAGAAGGATTAAATGAGAGAACAAATGCTCTTATTACTTACTATGACTCTTCCAAAGGAAGAGCATCATAAAACACACTTCAATTAAAAAAAAATTCTACCCAAACTAAACTCTCGCTTATGTAATAAGAAAAACAACTTGTATCATTTTCTGTAAAATTGCCATCTGGGGGCTACTCATATTATATTCCTTGTTTGAAGTGGCGACCATGGATATATTTATGAATGTTCATTTCTGATCTGGAAAGAGGTGAGAAGCAGGAAGGCAAAACCTGCAGACTAGTCAGTATTATTTCAGGAAGGAAAGACCTGGATACAGAGCAGAGAGTTTTTGAAGAATATTCTGAAATAATGTGCTCAGCTTGGCCACTGGGTCTAATAAAGGATATAGTTAAAAGAAAAAGGTTGAGAGATGGGCAGTAAGACTCACATAAGAATGGAAAACCATGGGTATTAAAGGAAAAATACTAAAACTTAATTTTAGTAGCTGGACAACAAGGAGAGACTATGATGAATTGCATGAAATGAACACTTAAAAGAGGCACATTGGGATTCTTCCTTTCATGTGCTTTTCACAAGAAGCCATTCACAGAAAGAGAATAGCAGTGAACATGAAAGGAAGGAGGGAAATGTTATTTCAAACACTGTACAACCCCCATTGACTTACAAGGTACTAGAGTGAGAGATTAGCTGTTCTTAAAAGAGAATTTTTTATTTTTTTAATTAGTATTTTCTGTATATTATCATGAAAAATGGAAACATTCTCATTTAAAGGAATAGCGATGAAACTGTGGTATGGAAGAGATATAAACTCTAAAATTCCATGGCATGAATGCAGCCAAACTGTAAGTGAAACTGAAACAAAGTAAGCAACTCTGTTTTGATTGTTTGTTGCAGCTGCCTGTATTCCAACATCTATCTAAAAAATAAAGCCATGCCAGTATGAGCTGTAATAATTCCTGGTTTAGATTAGAAAACAGAGATATGCAAATCATTTTTTACTCAACACCTTTCGAGACTTCTCCTTCTGGAAAATGTGACATCAGCTTTTGGTAAAGAATTTATTATTTTACAAATTGCAATGAATCAGAGCTACAGTGAATATGAAATGAACATACACAAGGGGAGGACAGATGATCATAACCAGCAGCCTGATGGCCAGTGCCTGTTTAGCTGCTGGAGAATCTATGGGAATCTATGTATGAGCATGAGTATCATTAAGATATTACCTTTTCTTTCAATGTGTCCCTGGGCAAAGCAAAACAAAGGCTAGACTAAGTGATCATCATTGTAAGAACTCTTAAACAAAAACAAGGCAGTTTTTCTTTTCTTTTCCAGTATCTAAACATCTCATTGTTGAGCCAAGAGTAAAATAATGCTGTTCTGAAGAAGCCTATACATTATCCTGATCTGCAGCGGCTGAAGATTTAATCAAAGTTGCTGACTGGGACCTTCTCCCTAAACCTCTAGTCTCCTGTAAGGTATTTAACACAGTCACTGCATTCCAGTGAATATCTTCAGGGAGCTTGAAAATAAGCTGATCTCCAGCTTTCTTTGTGGTCTGTAGTCCAAGATGTAGGCAGGGCTCATTGCAATGACAATTTGAAAACGCACGCCTAATATTACCTCTCCCATGTGTCTGTATTGTTTTGAAACTTCACTTTATATATAAGATGGTCTGCTTTAAGGTGGTTTTAGGTCTACAGATGAATTGTGAGGAAGGCGTTAACTGTGGCATTTTGCTATGAGGTCAGAGAAACTTTGGGATGTGACTCATGGGCACAGGCAGATGATAAACGGCTGTAGGGGCTGACACCTATAACATGAACACAGATTTCAATGTCCTCCATTGCACTGACACTGGAATTTGTCCAGTCCCTTGATGAGCTGGTTCTGGGCACCAAAGTGCCAGAAAACTACTTCAGTGAAATAAGTGAAAGTTTTCTGTGCATTTATTGCCTTGGAGTGGGGTCCTCGAGAGTCATATAAACATGAGAGCTGGCACTAGGAACAAGATGGGAAGATAGGGACTAATCAGGCTGGTTTAAATTGTCACCTAATTGTGACCAAAGATGGGCAACCATGCCTGCAGATGGAGATCCTTTGCTGTGCTCAGCGGTGTTTGCTGCTGCTTCCAGACTCCTCCTCCCAACACAAGGTGCTGCTGCCCGACGTCTGCTTGCAAAGCTGCCCTGTTGGGTCACAGGGAGCCAGGACACTTCCCATTAGAGTAATTAAGAAACCAAACTATTTGTGCTTGAAACGGGCTGGGAGACAGGTCTGACAGCAGAAAGAGACAGGCAGCTCCAGAGGAGAAACATGGCAAGAGGTGTGATAGGCTGGGCACACAGGATACTGGCAGCAAGTACTCTTGTGGTCATGGCTGTTTACCATAGGTATGCTGGTTTCTACACTTAGAAAGCTATGTTTTATCTTTAAAAAAAAAAAAAAATAGACACCCCCCCAAAAAACCCAACCAATCGAACAAACAAAACAAAACAATCCCCATAAAAACCAAAGATAAATTAGGAGGTGGCTTGATAACAAAACCTATTCTTAGAGGGAAGAAGTACCACATGCCACTTAATGTGACTAGTGGCTGGGGCCAGGCACATTTCACAGGAGAAATAAGGCACAATTGTTCAACTGTGAGAGTGATTAACCAGTGGAACAGACTACCATGGGAAGCAGCAGATTTTCCATTTCTTCAAGTCTTCAGCTCAGGACTGGATGCCTTTGTGGAAAATACTTTTAATAAACATGAGATTTTGGGCTCAACACTAGCTAATTCAGTAAAACTCAGTTGTGCTTATTAAACAGGAGGTCAAGCTGGATCATATAATACCCTTTCTACTCTTAAAAATCAATGAAGTGTAAATGAAACAGCTATTGAACTCCACTATGGAACTGGTTAGGGAGCACATTCCTATGCTTTCCTTGTCAGTGGCAATGTTTTGGCTGGAATATTGTAGCCTCTGGTGTCTAGGACAGCATCTTGCTCTTGCTTAACCCTCCTCTGAGGTCAGCCTGTCTCTGTCTGAAGGCCTTCAGCTATGATTATCTGGAATTTGATGTTCTTTATGTCTAGTTCAACTTGTGTTACATAAAAGCAGAAGTACAATATTATGAGAAAGAGAAGCATGCTTAGTGCAACATGAAAGGTAAATAGAAGGAAGCTAATTTAGTTAGATACAACAGATGCTACATGTGAATGAAGTCTGAGTAACAATTTTTTTGTGCAGTCTTAAATCTGCAACTTTCTCAGCAACTCATCTCAAAAGTCCCAATAAATGCTGGGGTTTTTTTCCTCCTGAAAGTAATAAAACAATACTTAAAAGTGAACTTTTCCTCAATAAGGCCCAAAGTCCATTAGTGAGGAAATCATCATTATTATTTGCTTCAGATTTATAGACAGAAATGAAAAAAAGTGAGTTGTTCATAGGTAGTCAGAAACTAGTGAGGGTGATCCTGCTGTCTGTATCTCAGACAAGTGTCCGACAAGATTAGAAGTATACACATATCTGTATTTTATTGCAAGAAGCCAAATATATTTTCCTAAATGTTTTTTCTGTGGCTGTCTTGATAATAATCCTGAAGGAAGTGGGCTAAGGGATGCTCCTGCTCCTAGTTGGATCTGGTGATTTCTGTCAAATGCAGTCGCATGACATAATGTATAGCTAAAGCTGTAGGCATTTCTGGTACCCTCTAGAGTGACATTTCCTACCATTTAACATGTTCTTTAGATGCAGTTAAGATGTTCAGAGTCAATCCATTGCCAGCAGTGTGGGTAATGTGTGTCCCAATGGCAAATGAGAGATACAACATGTGGGAGAGGAGTAGATGCAAAGTGCCTGGTACTCAGCCTGAAATTCAGCACACAGCTGCACGACTGCTCTGCATGCACAGAGCTGGTGCCTGTGTGCTACCCACATATTTAGAAGGAATAATGATTAAGAACAGTTAGCTTGTACAGACTTGGACAGTCTGTGCACTTAAAAGCAAGCCTTCAGTCTGAGGATGAACTAAAAATCACTGTTTTATAATATTGTTGTCACCCATTAAAGAGTCACAGCATATAGGCAAGCACAGGCCATGGTACACAGAAAGGAGGCTTCAGAGTTTTCATAGTACCTTTCTTTTTCTACCAGCCAACTTCAGAAACCCCTTTCCAGCAATAAGCCAACATGCAGTGTGGAAATATTACCTCTTCAGTTTCTCAAAGATTATCAGAAATACGTAGCTACCCTGAGCCCAAATCTTACCTTGGCACTAAGGGTGAAGGAAACAGGCCAGCAAGACTTTCCCCGGATTCTGCTGCAATGTAATCTGTTAGACTATTTTGTTCTCTACTAATCCCTGTTCATTCCGTGCTTCTTCCTTGTCTGCCCTGCATCTGGAACATGCCTGTATAGAAGGGAATTCGAGAGGCCATTGGCCTGACTGGCCTTGTATAGGATCAGTTATGCCTAAAATATTCATAACTGACATTTCTCTAACCTTAAAGCTTCCATGTACTATCTTTCACAACGACCTATTCCTATTAATTATCTATTAGTATATTTTCCCTATACATAATCTGAATCTTCTTTACTGCAATTAAAGCCCATTGCTTCTTATCCTGTAGAAAAGAATTTATTTCTTCAATTTTTTCATGTCTGTTATCACCTCTCTTCTCAGTTTTCTGTTTTAAGGGTTCTGTTTTTCCATTGTAGGTCATGGTTTCAAACCTATCATCATTCCTGCTGGTTCTTCTCTGGACACTCTCCAACAGAGCCAAATTATTCTTGAAGTGTAGTGCCTGGAACTGGATATACAGATAAGACCTTAGCTGCAGTAGTTGACATTATTCAAGCCTTTATGTTATAATTGCCTCAGCCTCCTTCTTGAGGCCTGGTCTTTATTTTATGTTGTCTGTCCCATGCTTGTGCAGTTGAACATTTCTGCCCAACTGCAGTATCTCCAATTTACCTCCATTAAAAAGCTATTTTCAGACCCTTCCATAAATATGTCAAGAGCGTATGGAATTCTAATCCTATACCCCAGTGTTTTTTCAGTCCCCTCCCACCTCTTTGTCATTTCCATGTGGAATGTGCCCATTTTCCATTCCAGCAGCTAAACTATTATTGAATAAATTGAAAAAGACTTAACGAGGGAAAGTTCCACTTGGTAATGCTGTTACGCTAATAAAGGATGGCAGCAAGGAACAGTGCAATGCAGTTGTGACAGCACTGTCCTAGTCTGGTAATACCCAGAACAGAGATAGACCAAATTTTTCTTCTCCAACCTTTTAAGGTCTTCAAGTAGAAAAGTGATGCAAAGACATTTTGGGCCATAGTTTAACCTGATATGTTTTAAGCAGCAAAAGTTTATGTTTTCTGTTTCCTGCCTTCCCTTTGGCACAGCCTTTTCTATCAGGTCATCACAATTATTTGTGTGGCCAAGTGGTAAACCAAGTTGGGAGAAAACTAAGTAGAAAGAGAAGATGCACAGTTCATGGATAGATGCCTGCTCTGAACAAGGTCACTGTGGAGATTGTGCCCATACAAGGAAAGGGACAGGAAAGTGTGGCTGGAAGTGTATGCTCACAATGGGTTTAAGAAAGACTCAGCCCTTGCTGCTGCTTGGAGAAATTGTCCATGCACCTCTCTGCCCTTGCTTTCTCTCTGATGCTGGCTCTAATATTTCAAAATATTCTGTTCTTTTTGGCTCCATTAACTTTGACTTTGGTTGGATCCCTGATCTGACTGACCACAAGACACATGTTAGACGTAGGAGAGAGGCTTCTGCAAATGTAGTTTCATGGCTGGCTCTCATCAAGCTAAAGTGATGTTTTGGCCCAGAAGCATTTTCTTTACTGTGCCTTCCACCAGCTCAGCGTGAGGCTGTGTGACTGGCAGAAGGGCACAGCAAGCACCAGAAGTGTGTCCTGGGCTGTTGCATCTGTACCTTAGGCACCTGGGCCTTCTGTATTGCTAAGGGCCTTCCATCTGCAACTCCAAACCTGAATCCCAGAGCTGGGCCCTCTCACCCTGGCTGCCTTGGCAATGTTCCCCAGAGCTCCTGGGGCTGTATCTTTCCCTTGTTTTTCTCATGCTGTTGTTCTCATGCTGTTATTCTGTTGTTCTCATGTTGTTATTCTTATGACCTTGCACCTGCAAGTCCCTGATAGTGTTTTCAGCAGGTTCTCATGGGAAGCAATTGCCACCAGCATGGGAATCACCTCTCCTTTCCCTCTTTTCCTACCCTTTGCTTCTAGTTTACATTTCAGGGAGCACAAAGCTTAACAACCACCCAGCATGTGGCACCCACAACATAAGTGGTTTCAACCAGTAGCATCTGAGTGAGTCCCAGTAACCATTATATCATTGCTATGGTAAAAGCACTACAGGGCAGCCTGGAGAAAAGTCCAGGAGAAGATGCTTTCTGAGGACCTTCTCCCCATTTTTTTTAACAGTCCATGTAGAAGATCTCTGCCTTTCCTTTCTTTTTCTCAATCTCTCTAGTTATTTTTTTCACTCTTGGTTTCAATATATGCCCTTATGCTTTGAGCCCCATTAATAAATATTTTTGCATGTGAACTTGTCGCCACACCCTGTGCGCGTCAAAGGAAAGGCTTGTAAGGCAGGAATCCCCTGACAGACCCCTTGCTGTAGCAACACCACCTCCTATACCAGTCTGCAGCATCATGCAGGGAAGAGTGCAGCTCCGTGCAGTTTAAATGAATGGGTTTAGCTGATGGGTTTGCCATCCTGTGCAATAGATGGGAGGGAACATACAGCTGAGGCAAGACAGAAAGTGACAGCGGAATGGCAGCTGCGTTGCACTGGAATAGAGTGAAAACATACTCTAAGTGGGAAGGAATAAATATTACCCAGGACTTTCCTCTTTGTAGAGAGACAACGAGTTTACATGAACTGGCATGACCAGGGGAATGGTTCTGGCACGGAAAGCTGCCTGTCACCACAGAGGGAGGCAGATCCTGGGGAGCAGAGTTCTTGGGAAAAGAAGGCACAAGAGAAAAGTGATGAGGTGATAGGACACGGGAGCTGCTCCAGCAGCTGCTGGTGTGGACTGTTGCCCTCTTAAGCACTGCTGGCAAATCTGCCTGCACCCTGTTATGAGGTTTCACAGTTACTCTGGAGTTTTTCCAGTACAACTACTGGAAAATGAAACTGAAATATGAGCTGAGAGAATAAAGCATTCATTTAAATACAGATTAACCATAGGTGTTGGACCATTTTCCCCAGCAAATAACTCCTGCAGCATGCAGCTAAAGAAAGCCTGAATTACAACGCATAACTGTCTCTAAGGCATTTCTAAATCATCACATTTTGCTGCAGTGAATCATTGCACTGAAGTTTTAGCATTGTGAGTAGCTTCTGAAGATGATGTCAACACAATCATCATGACTGTGTACATTTCAGTGGAAAACACTTGGACTAAGCCTTGTGCATGGCTATTGCAATAGAAAAATATTTACGGGAAAGTGTATTGCCATGGTGAACTACATAGAAAAACTAGGGTGTGGCATGGGAAAAAAGGCAAAAGTTACAGGCAAAGGCAAAGGCTGCATTTTTGAAAATGTTATTGATTTATCCATATATTTTTTGCATTAGCTACTCCTTTGGTGACACAGAACAGACAGTGTAGCACAAGGCCTGAGTCTGTACTGTCTTCCCTGCAGACTGATCTGTGTAGCAGGGTGGCTTCTCTAAGAGTATTCCCTGGTGTTAAGGAGGAACCCAAGCCAAGAATTGCCTGCCAAAGGAGCTCCAAGTGGTAATGGAAGCATGCAGCTTCCCTGGATGCTCCTGACCTGTTGTATCTTTCCCAAGCTGAATGCAAATCTTTGTGGGGATCACCCTTGTAGTGTTTTTGGGAAGATGGGGAGAAAATCCTAGGGAGGTAGCTGCATGTACTTCTGCTCTCTGTACAGATGGCAAGTGAAATACAGTTTAGCTGAATGTTAGTTTCTTATCCTGGCCTTTCAGATTCTTTGGTGTTATGATGATTTAGTGCTTTAATATTCACACTTCTATGGACTAGTTCTGGGATGGTCAATAGGATGGACAGCAGCCCTTAGCATTTAGGACATTTTTAACTGCTGCTGTTTCAGGCAACACCAGCAGGTGAATTCCTGTTGATGGCAGAGGTTGCATCACAGAATCTTTATTGTACTTCTTCATTGAGCCAGTGTGTGGGACTGTAGGTCCCCCCCATTTCTTCTGTAAACTGGGCTCCAAAGTCCCTTTGCAAATATGCTTCATGTACTGTAATGTGCCTCTCTGGTTCAGTACGAGCTCCTTCACATGCAGAAGAAACTATTCTGGAAGAAAGGTCACTTTAAACTAGGCTAAAGGCTCTGTTCACATGAGCTGTGGGTCCATGAGGATTTATTTGGTGACAATACTGGCTTAAGTAATTCCGGCTTTTTTTCCTGCCACCTCCCTCTCTTCCCACCAATTGTTCTTGCACCACTCCCTGCACTGTGACAACAGAGCTGTTTGTGTACTACTTCGTGAACAAACAAGGGAACTGATCTAACACAACAAAATAGAGATGTGCTCCTTGTTTTCTTCTGCCAGGTCACTTATCTTGTGTGATTCTTTACACAGCTATGCAAATCACTCCTTGGCAGAGGATAGAAGGGCAGGCAGAAGCAGGAGAAATTAGGTGGATGGGGTGAGATGGGACTGGCTGAGCCACGCTGTTGCTGATCATGAAGGCACAGACTGAGATGATACTTTACTGACACAAAACTGCACGTTGCCCCTCTGCCATCAGGGCAGCAGAGCTGTTAGAGCAGCATAGAGAATCCTACACCTTAGGTCAAACCCTTTCAACACTGAAGATAAACCATGAACTGAAATGGCACACAGGCAGATTTCAGGACTTTGCTGAGCTGCAGCTCCCCACTACCACCAGGATGAGATCTTGTTTCTCTGCCATCTTTCACTCCTGCTGCAGCTTTCTTTCTGGTGGTCATCAGAGAATTTGCATTTGTCTGGTTTTGCCCATTAGCTAAAGACAAAGGATCAAGTTACTTTGTGCTTGATCAATTTTCTTCTGGGTTAGTGAGCTGAACTTGCTCATTGAGAGTGTTTTGGAAAGCAAAGCCCATGGAAGAGCAGTGGTGGAAAACCAGAATTAGGAACATGAAGAAGGTTTGGAAAGGGGGGTGGGTGAGATATCCTTCCTCCAGTATCACTGAGCTGTCAGATCAACTCAGCTGTCTTGTCTTCTGATTCAGATACATCTTCCATTTTTATGCAGGTTGTTAGCTCTAGCAGATGGATAACGTATGTAAGTTTTATCCATATCATCTTGAACTTCTGCAGCAAGATTTAAATGTGTGAGCTGTTCCTTGCTTTCAGGGTATGAGTCAGCCAAAGGTTTGACCCATTAATCTTTCAAAAGTGAGAGGGGGGAAAAGACTGTAACCTTTTCTGACTGTTGCACTTCCATTACACAAAAGGGATGCTACGGTTTTTCATGCAGATGCTTTTCCAATTGGTTTCTATTGTTGCTGTTTTCATAAGGCAAAAACTATGCTAGCAGTCAGACTTAAAAACTCAACTGGTGTTCTGAAAATCCAACCATGTTTTCAGACTCTTAATAAAAATACCAGTAAAACAGCCTCTGTAATTGGGGATGGACTGACAGGGCTATTGACAATACACGGAGCAGAAAAGAATCCACCTCAGTTGCCACGGCTATGTTTTCCCGTCAAGCTAATACAATTTTAAAAATTACTTTTATCCAGTTAATTCAATAGTTCTGATCTATAGACACATAAAAACCAGTTAGTAACAATAATAAGAAACACTTTTTATAGAGCAGATCCTGGTATCAGGTAATTTAGCTGTGGGGTTATCTCTGCACAGAGGTAAAATACTATGCTACCTAAGGCAGCATAGGGCAGCACAATATTGGGGCAGCACACATAGGGCAGCACAATATTGGGGCAGCACAAAGGCCAGGGCCCCTCTGTTAATGCAGGAGCTCTAAAGAGCCAGACTTAGATGCTTCTCTGAGTAACAGGAGAGGCTGGAAGAAAACAGATATTGCCTGGGCAAAATACCTCTCCATGCTCCCTGTGTCATTGGGAACAAGAAGCTTGTTATCCAGGCCTCTACTCCTCGATGTCTGCCCACTAGCTCACTATTCCATATATCCTTCATTCCCAGCACAGCACAGCCCCTTCATCTTTAAGATGGCAAAATTGAGGGCTACCCACACAGTTAGAAACCCTGAGCTAATTCTAAGACTCTTCAGAACACCACTATCACTTACATTCTTTCTTACATATCGTCTACTGCCTACTCTTGGAGACAAAAGTTCTCAGCCACCTGGAGCAGCTGGTTGTCAAAATCACCACTAGAAGAAGGCAGAAGGTATGTGGACTACCTGAAGCATATTAAGGAAGAAAATGCCAGGGGAGATGTCTTGCTGGACCTGCCACAAACAAAAATGAGCTGGTCAAAGATGTGGCTGCAGCAAACACAAGACTGTAGAGCCAAAAATCTTGAGAGAAATGAGCAAGGCAAATAGTAGAATCACAACCTTGGACTTCAGGAAAGTAGATTTTGGCCTACTTGGGAATCTTCTTGGCACGATCCAATTAGTATGGGGCTCAGGACAGGTGCTTGATCTTCAAGGAGAAGTTCCTCTAAGAAATTAAAGAGCAGTCCATTTCACTGTGCTGAAAACCAAGCAAGTGAGGCAGGAGACCAGCATGGATATATTAGGGATTCCCAGCTGAGCTCCAACACAAAAAGGAACTGTATGGAAAGTGGAAGCACAGACGGACTGCCCAAGAAAAAGACAGAGACATTGCTTCAGTGTGTAGAGCTGGTGTTAGGAAAGCCAAAGCTCATCTGGGAGATGAAACCAGAGAGAGAGGGGAAGGTTACCAGGAAAGGCTTCTGTAGATACAGTGGCAGCAAAAGGAAGGCTGAGGAGCATACGGATCTGCTGCTCCATGGAGCAGGGGGCAGACACAGTCACAAAGGACATGGAAAACGCAAAGGACAGAAATTGAAGCATGTGAATTTCTGACTAATTACAACTTTAAAAAATTATTACCATGAGGGTAATTAAACATTGAACACAGAAGACCACAGTGGTTGCAAAATATCTTATGTTGAAGGAATTAGTAACTGGACTCTGTGAGGCCTTGAAGAACTGGCTTTAACCAGCCCTACTTTGAGCAGGGGTTAGAGATGATGAGCTTTGGAGGTTCCTTCCAACCTCCAGAATCCCATGATTCTGTGAAGAAGCTTGCCTGGTAGAGAATGAATGAAAAGCGTGAGACTGATTTACTTTTAACCCATATATATAAGAAAATATTTCAATGTCCCTGAATGATCCAGAAATATTGTAGTATGTATTAAAAAAAACAACAATCCAAAACCAGACTATCTATTAAGACCCCATGTCTTCGATGCATTCCAGAGTTTTTTTGACATTTATTATTGCAATCCTATGAGAGCTCATATTTGGCAGAGTCTTTCCATTTATATTAAATCCAGCCTCCCAAGTACCCACCATGTCTTTTTAAAGTACCATTAAATCACTACTAAAAACTGACTGCAGATTTTAAAAAAAAAATTTATTGTTCTCCTGTTTTCCTCTATATACTGTATCAAGGGCCCTGTTACTTCTTAGTTAGTATGTGTATGGTATTTATATAGCAGTATTATACTAATTAAACAAATAATGAACTGTAATATATTTTTTCATAGTACCCCTCTGGAATATAAGTGCTTCTCCCATAGCACTGTTGAGAAACTGAGGCAGAGAAAAGCATGGAGGTTTTCCAAAGAGAATCTCAGCAGAGCACAAGTTGAAGCAAATTCCCTGAACTTTCAAGCTTGTGTTCAACCACACAACTAATTCTTTAAATAGAAGCTAGATGAAATGTACTATGACATTTGGAAACTGGGCTCTCCTGGTACACCAGTCTTTCATGTCTTTCAAGAAAGCAAAAGAAAAGCAAGTGGTTTAGACTAAAAAGTGTCTCCAGAGGGAAGCAGAGCTATCACCTTGAGGAGGAAGTTCCCCAGCATCTAGAAGATAGGAGAAGGCACAGACCTGCCAGGACACAGCCGTTTGTAAGGGGGATGAACTGATTGATTCTGGGAGTGGGTGAGGAACCTTTCTGAATGCTGGCCATGAAGCACAGGCTAGCTGAGGCTTCCACTTTCCTCGTGAGCTGGTGAAATGTGGTGGAATTGAACGTGCAGCTCAGCTGGCCATCTGGAGCATGTCAGCTGACAGCTGCAGGACAAAGGGGAGCTGTCTTCTCCCCAGTAGCTCAAGGGCAGCCACGGGGAGAAATTAAAAATTCTCTCTGCTGAAAACTTTGTGCCTGCCCTTCTTTCAACAAATCTGCAGCACAGTCGTGATTTAGTCTTAATTACAAGACGCCAATCTAAAAACATCCTGCTGTATTTTAGAAACAAGCCTGTATATTTTCTCACAAACACTTCTAACAAAACCTCAATCTTACAGCATAGACCTACGCAAGGTTTTTACCTGTAAATTCACCTTTTGCTGTATGTTGTGTAATGCTTCATTGGAGCCTACAGTTCTGCAGAACTGAGACTGTTTATTGCTAAAAACACTATAGTACATGTACCATTTGAAGTATATATCTTCCTCTTTATCTCTGAAGTTCATGCGAGATTAAATTTTATATACAAGGCACAGCTCACTTCCGTCACTGCCCTCAAAGCTTTTTTGGGACTGGGATGTCTCCCTCAGGGAGAAAAGACTTGTTTCTGCCTCTACAGGAATAGCAGATAAGATGTCGTGCCTGTGGGCAGATTACTTTCCCCCTTTGTTAGAAGTTGGGGGGTTTTTTTGTTTTTGTTTTTTTTCTTTTGTTTTGTTTTTTGTTCATAATTATTATGACTCTGGGCCCTGTGGTTTGCGAATAAATAAATGAACAAATAAAAACCTGCAAGGGCAGTTATTTAATTTATAGCTGCAGAAGGAGCTTGCCGGAGAGTACAGAAGTAGGAAGCAGAGAAGAGTCTGTCTTTCTTATCGGGAAACACTATTTGCAGACTGAAGGACTTTCGTGGAGTAAGAGAACACAAAAAAAAAAACCAACCCAACAAACCCTTTGGGCACAAGAAAAGATGGACAGAGAGGTCGGTAACACCCGCGGCGAAAGGGGCTGTTTGTTTCTCCATCACACGCGTGCTCGGGCTACAGGCAGAGCCGGGCAAGCGCCACCGCGCTGTGGCCACGCGGGCTCATTCTCGGCTGAGCCCCTCAAGACAAGCGGGGTCCCCGCCGCCCGCTGATTCCCGGAGGNCCTTCTCGGCTCGGTGGCCGCCCCTCAGGGCCGCCGGAGGGAGGCCCTGGTGGGAGAGACCGGGGAGGGTCTGGGGGAGAGACTCCCGCTTTGCCTCCACGTAGGTGAAGGTGGATTTGAGGCCCAAACTGTGAGCGGGCACTGTCTCGAACTCTGCTTCAAAACGTCAGACTTTGGAAAAAAAATTTCCCTGCAAACCAGCAGCATTTTCCATCTTTCTTGCAGTTTTGCATCGTGTGTCTTCACTGTCACGTTGTAGAGTAACATGCAGCACAAGTTTATGTGTGCAGCCTTTTGGTGAACGAAAAGTAGGAGATAGTGCTCATAAACTACTGTCAGCAGAAGGCAGCAGGGATGGGGTCTATAATCTCTAAGTTAGGTGAAATTCTAGTGTTCAGAGCAAAGGTAATGTGATTGATGTAGAATAACTTTATACCTGAAGAGTAAACTTAATCGGAGGTATCGAGCAGTCACTTTATGTAGTTACTGGTGTGGAGAGGGGTTGTGTAGTTACTGTGTGTATGTTTTATAGTGTGTGGAAATTTTTTTCTGCACTTATTCAGCAAGTGGGGGATCTGGACCACATCCTCCACAACCTTTGGAAGTGGTGCTTGTGAGGTGACAGGCAGGTTTGAGATGTTCCACACCACTGCTCTTGGGTTTTTTTCATAGCTCAGCAGCATCTGTGGATCCAAGTGTAATTTGGTGACAGACGTTCAGGCTTAATTTGTTGGCAGTTGTAGGCTATCACTGAGCATGAAGTATGTTGCCCCATTCCTGGAGATGTTTAAGGCCAGGCTGGATGTGGCCCTACACAGCTTGGGCTAGTGAAAGGTATTCCTGCCCATGGCAGTAGGTTGGACTAGGTGATCTTTAAGGTCTGTTCCAACAGAAACCACTCTGATTATATGATTCTCTGATTCTCTGATGTGGGTTGCCTCGGTGGTGAAGGGATTCCTTTTTCAAGAGTTTTTTACTGGACTCCACTACTCCTGCAAGATGGGGGATTCTGTTTAAAAGTTGACATGATAGTGTTGATTTGGAGAAAGGGTGTGTTTTGCTCCACAGGTGTCCTGTGTGCAGGTTTGTTGGTTCTGTGGTAGTTGCAGATACTTGGTATAGTTGCACCACANCTCCGGCCTGGGCAGCGCGGCCGCTTTACGGCACAGCCGTTCGAACCTCCCCGTCCGCGCTTTGCGGCTGCGTGGCGGTGGGTGGGGGGCGGGGAAGATGTCTGAGCGGGGAGAAGCCCCGGCGGCGGCGGCGGCACCGGCGGGAGAGATGCCGGCGAAGAAGCAGAAGCTGAGCAGCGACGAGAACAGTAACCCCGGGGACATGTCCGGCGACGAGAACGTGAGGCCGGGCGAGAGTGAGGCGGCACGGGTGGGGGGCTGGTGTGGCGGGAGCGCGCGCGCGCGCGG
>VXBC01006942.1:91662-133957 GCA_013399945.1 Ploceus nigricollis | reverse complement strand
GAGGTATCGAGCAGTCACTTTATGTAGTTACTGGTGTGGAGAGGGGTTGTGTAGTTACTGTGTGTATGTTTTATAGTGTGTGGAAATTTTTTTCTGCACTTATTCAGCAAGTGGGGGATCTGGACCACATCCTCCACAACCTTTGGAAGTGGTGCTTGTGAGGTGACAGGCAGGTTTGAGATGTTCCACACCACTGCTCTTGGGTTTTTTTCATAGCTCAGCAGCATCTGTGGATCCAAGTGTAATTTGGTGACAGACGTTCAGGCTTAATTTGTTGGCAGTTGTAGGCTATCACTGAGCATGAAGTATGTTGCCCCATTCCTGGAGATGTTTAAGGCCAGGCTGGATGTGGCCCTACACAGCTTGGGCTAGTGAAAGGTATTCCTGCCCATGGCAGTAGGTTGGACTAGGTGATCTTTAAGGTCTGTTCCAACAGAAACCACTCTGATTATATGATTCTCTGATTCTCTGATGTGGGTTGCCTCGGTGGTGAAGGGATTCCTTTTTCAAGAGTTTTTTACTGGACTCCACTACTCCTGCAAGATGGGGGATTCTGTTTAAAAGTTGACATGATAGTGTTGATTTGGAGAAAGGGTGTGTTTTGCTCCACAGGTGTCCTGTGTGCAGGTTTGTTGGTTCTGTGATAGTTGCAGATACTTGGTATAGTTGCACCACACCAGCTGCCCGGTGTTCTCACGCTGGCAGTATCTGTCTAGTCCAGAGAAAACTTCAGTCTTCTCAAGTATTAAAATTCTGGCAAGTGCACTTGGGAGATGAGAATTTGGCAAGCTCTGATTTTTTTTTTTAGGGTAAAGGAGAAGAAACAGGAAAGCTTAAAAATTGTTAAATTTGGTTATGAATATTAGTGGAGGATTGGCTCTTTTAGGGGTCCAATGTGAAGGGAATAACTCCAGATTTGGGCAGTACACTTACGGGCTTGTGTGGCATCTTTCCTCCTTTTTGTCCTCTGAATGTCCTGTTTTTCAGAGTTGGGCAGAGTTTGGGCAAACAAAGACTAATACACCTCTTCAGGCTTCTGCTAATACAGACATGAAACTGGGACAAAGAATGAATGCTTCGTGGGAATTGGTGTATTAATGTTTATAGTTGACCTCATTCCGTATTCCTAGTAGAGTTCCTAGTGCAGCTTTGTGAATCTCCTACAGTGACAGGCTGTTGTTTGCCTCTGTCTCCCTTAGTTCAACTCTAGAAATTACCTGGCCTAGGATGAGTTGTTTTACCCCCACTAGTCTGATGGAAAGTGAATGGACTATCTTGCCAGAAAAAATGGGAAAAGTTGATTTTTAACAAGCTGAACGTACTCATATGGAAACACAGGGTTGGCAGGTACTATGCAGATGAAGGTGAAGTGCTCTGTGATGGGTGATACAGGGAAATGTCCTTTTAAACAGTGCCCTGCAGTCAGACCACACAGGAAATTGTGGTTTCTGCTGATTGTCCAAAGCTAATTTCAAATCTCTCAGCAGCTGGATGGGGTGTTTTGTGTATCCCTTTTTTTTTCAATTTTCCTCATTCTTATCTTATGCTAATGGTTGGAGGGCCAGTTGTATTAGTTAACTGATCAGAATTTAGCTTTTAGTGGAAACAAGTAAGTGTCTGTGAGATAGAGCAGGAGGGAGAGGAGAGACTTTGTCTTCTGATGGTGATGCTGACCTGCTGCAGAACCGTGCTGTGAGTGGTGCTGCCGAGGTTGTACAGAAGCCTCAGAATGACTTGGTTCTTGGTAAGGTCAAGCCTCATGTTTTTACACAAACAACTCTTCTTCAGTACTTCACAAGTACTCATTTCATCTGGATCAAAGATGTTTTCTAGGGGAAGTAGCTGCTTTATCTCTAGACATTTTCTTAAGAGCAGCTACCTGTATTCTGAGGAAATGTCACTAGATCACAGTTCATATCTCTCCCTCTTGGATTAGTCCTCATGTGATTGATGTTCTGTTTCTAGAGAGGAATGCTATTATGCTGGCATTAGATTTAAATACATGAATCTAAATAACACCAAGTCCTGGGAGATCTGTTCTTGTGAATGACAAGAAGAAGTGAAAAGGCCAAGTGCTGAAAGATTAGTTGAATTTATACAGCAGTTCTGATCTCTTTGTGACATTCTATATAATTTTGAATGTTTTCAGGATGATGCTGTTAGTATTGAAAGTGGTACTAACACCGAACGTCCTGATACGCCAACAAACACTCCTAATGCACCAGGAAGAAAAAGCTGGGGGAAAGGAAAATGGAAATCGAAGAAGTGCAAATATTCCTTCAAATGTGTAAATAGCCTAAAGGTAGGTATGCATGAGCTTCAGGGAATGCTGGGCATCACTTATTGGCAGCAGTGTTAATGTTGGCTGTGAGACAGCGTCAAGCTAGATACTTTTAAATAAATGTCTTTAAGCAATTATGCTCCCTGCTGATTTGAAGCAGTTCCCTTTCTTGCTTGGAATAGCCAAAGTTTTGAAGAAAAAGGATACCGAGAAATAGGAAACAGTAGATAGTGCTGCAATTAACCTTGTTTTTGTACAGTTTGCAAAGTTTTGTGTGATGCTATGATTATGTATTTCATTGAAGCTGTAGATGCTAGAGATATATATAAGTAGTCGGATAAACAAATTGAACTAAAACAAAACCTGTGACAACTCCATGCAAAGCACAGAACCTGCACAGGTTTCTCTATGTGTTGAAAAAAAACCCAAAACAAATCAACCCAACAATCTTAGAGTAGCTTTTTCCTCACACTTAACCAGATCAGGTATTTTCTGTGCTCTGGCATAACTTCTGTGTAGTGCAATTTGTTTAATTTATTGTGAGTGTTAGGATCATGTGTTAGCACCTGATTCAGGCAGTATGTATCTTCCCATGTTACACCTGATGGTTTTAAGATATGTGGATTGATGGTCTTTACTCCCTGTTCTGCTGTTTTAGCATAGTAGTGTTTTCTTCTGCACTGGTGACAGACTATGATGGACTGAACGAGTTTTCTCATTCATGACTATTTTACTCTGTCAGGAAGTTCTTTTTCTCATTCCTCAGCCTTGTGTGGGATATTTATGTGGCAAGATGGGAGTTATGGCAAGCTCTGTGAGGATCTGTGTAGGTCAGCAGTGGATATTTTCTGCAGAATTGCTCTAAGAGTATTTTTTCATTCCTCCACGCTTAACTGTGGAGCTGTGCTGATGTGGCTCCTTTTCTGAACTTTGTCTTCATGCTGCCTGAGTGAAACACTGGGGTACTTGAGTGGGAGGGGATAAAAGGTTTGGAGCATGGAAACCTTCTAAATGAGCTTTGCCACTGGAGAAATTATGATACGAAATTACACTGACAAAAGTATCTGAGAAACAAATTGATCTTATTGTGTTCTTGAAGTATAAAAATTGCCTCCAGGCCTTTGAGGGTGTAGGAGGAAGGGAAGTTATTTCATTTCACCAAGGTAGGCAGCAGTTCCTGTGATTCGCGTGAATCGCCCCCGCGGATGGTGCTATTTGCGGCTTCAAGTCATACTTCAAACACGCTGGGGGCCTTTGGACACCCAAACTTTTAACAGATTCTGAGCTTTGTTACTCATGCTTGTTTGCTGTCTGCAGACAAGAAGGGTTAGTACTTCCCAAGTGTCTTCTGGGAAAACAAAACATTCCCTCACCCCAATGTCAGTCCAGACCCCACTGTAGGGTGATCCAAAAGACCAAGCTATGAAACTAAGCAATCTCTGACTTCCTTGGATTTGGATCAGGGCCTGGGAACAGATTCCTGTGCAAGTGGAATCAAGCTGTGAGGGAGTAAATGTAGCATTTCAATTAAGTGGGGTATTTTTATTAGCTTTTTTCCCCATTTCTCTTTGGTCTGAAATTAATGGCAATAATAAGAGATGTGCATGTTAAGACAAAGACCTAAGTAGCAGCCAAATTTGGTTTTTTACTTCATGATTGAGGAAGCCTCTCTTCTTTTCCTTTTCCCATTCTTCCATACTAACTTTGCAGATACTCTGGAGAAAACTGTAATGATTGAGTGTTGTATGTGGGTTTAGAAAGACACTTGGGACTCTTTGAGTACCATGTCATATATCCCCTAGTTTATATGTTTTTGAACTATGCTGTAAGATGCAGGTATTGAAGTTAATGAAGGATCTACATGATTTAAAGATCATAGAAATTAATATTCTTTAGGTGTGGATAAATTACGTGTTTTTCCACTTTTGTACTTTTGGTTTTCCTCTCTTATTTTGTTTTTTAGTTTTTTCCTTGGGGAAAAAAATATGGCCATTACTGTCTGCTTTGAGTGTTAAACGGTTATGACTCAGCCTGAAAAGCTCAGTGCTTGCTAAATATGCGTTTTAAACACTACTTTGGGAGTTATTTTGAATGAAAATTTAAGCATCAGGAAAACAAAAATACAACTTGGAAAATGTCAGGAAATAAAAACCTGCCTTTTTTCTTTATAGAGTAGTAAGTTACTTGTAAGATGTACTGAAAAATCTTTGCTTTCTGTGGGCTAAATGGAAATAGGGTTTATAAATGACATATACAGCTAACACAGCTAGCACAGTTGCACATCCTCATATATCCATATATATTTTGCTGATAGATCTTTTGGCAGAAAACTGTGTATATTTTGCTTTGTTTTGCTCCCTTTAAAGCAATGCAATTATCTTCCCTACGCTTTACTTCTGCTTCGGGTGTGTGATTAAGTTGTAAGCAGCCCAGTGTTGTCTCAGGTCTGCTTGCTGTCCCCTGACCTGGGAACCAGTATCCAATGCCACGCAGAATTCTAGCTTGTTGGTGTGTAATGGAAACTAAATGTAACTAAACCCACTGCCCACAATGGCTTACTTCCACTTCTGGGAACTGGAAATGCATGTGTGGGTTGTTGGTTCCCCACTGGCAGTGTGGGTGACACAGATTAAAAGGCATTCATGCAGGTGATTATTTTTGCCATCATAATGACTTTGCTGCTTTCTGTCTAAAACCAGGTCTGATCTTACTTTTTGATTGAACCCAAGTTGGTGTTGAGTGAGTAGGGCTGGAACTCACCGCTGATTGTTTATTTATTTGCTTTTGTAGCAATAGATCTGTTTTCTTCTTTGCCTTCTTTCTCTAGTGCATGAAGAACCTGGGTGCTTTGGGTTTCGTGCCCTTTATTCATAGCAGGGACAAGATGGCATTTCACAATTTTACTTTTGGACGAGTATCTGGGTCACTTCTGTCTGTACAAACCAGTGTCAGATTTGTGTCACATACTTGGCGTCTGAGCATAACCATCGTGTACAGCACCTAGAAGTACAATGTTTTGGAAAACCTCCTTCATTGTTTAGCACTTGGGACAAAAATTAGAGCAGACAAGTGTTTTTGAAATAGCTGTGTGCTGTCTCTGACCACTGGGGATGTTGGGAGTTTAAATAGGAGCAGAGCTTCTGCAGATACCCTGGTATCTTCCTGCAAGAGCCTCTGCCTGGCTGCTTCATCCATCAAACACCAGCAAAACTGCAATATATACAGTCAGGCTCCTGGAGATTGTAGCACTTGGTGTGAGAAATGTAGTGTGGGTGAAGTAAGTAGACTAAAGACATTTGTCTTGCAGAGTAATTTTTTCCAAGGAAATAGGTTTTCTTTGAAAAAGCTTGCAAAATACTTTAGGTATGTACTCAAATATTGAAATATGGAAACAGTATAGCACTCTATTATATATCTCTACTTATCACCTTAGTCTGGGTCCTACCTAGAAAATCAGAAACTTATTGAAACTTATGCTGGAAAAATATCCTATCTTGAGGGCGAAAAACATACTGCTTTTCACTTTCCGTATTTTGTTAAATTTATCAGAAACAGGGCATATAACAGAGAACAAGGTTGTTCCAGAAAAACAAATTCAAAACCTGCTAATATATCATTGTAATAAAGCAGTGGGAACCCATGCATTTTACCTGTATTATCTTCATGTCATATGTCAGAAGCACTCACTATTCAGCAGCAGTAACTCCTTCAAGCAGAAATTTGAAACCAAGTTATTATTAGTGGAAAAACTTTATTAAGCATTTTCAATTTGATCTCTCAGCCATTCTCTTCAAACAAGACTTAAATACACTCAAAATTTAAGGCTACCAAGTAAAATTAATAAATTAACACATAATCATGGCCGTGTGTATGCAATTTTATGGCTTATGATTTTCTTCATTCTTAATTTCTGGTTCAACCGTAATACTTTACAGATACTGAATACCTGCTTTTTCCTTCTGTCCTGGGGTTACTAAGAACCCTGCTACTTTTTCCTTTCTTAATATCCTATATCCCTCATCTCATAAAGCCATTAGTTTGTGCTTTTGTGTTATGATGGCTAATACTTTGAGTTAAGCTTTGAACAATTCTTTTTAATCTGTATTGAGCTTTGAAAGTTGTTACCTCTCTTAAGAATTGCAGGAGGGCCTTCATCTCTGAAAGATTTTCTGCTTTCTCTTTCTAGCTCTTCTAGTTATTTCTGTTCATAACAGATACTGCCTTTCTCAGTAAATAATGCTATTTAAAATTTTTCCAGACTTCCTTTACTTTTCTTTTTCTGAGGAGTGTTAGACTCCCTACTCACACCCCCTCCTCGAATTTATTCTTTGGTTTTGGATAGGCCAGAGCTGCCAGGGCTGGTACTTCTCGTGTTGTCTCTGAAGTACTGCCATTTGAAGGCTGCTGAGGAGCCATCATGAGACACTTCCTTCCTGCCTGCACTGTCCCAGACAGTCCCCTGTGGGGAGGCACTTTAATGAACATTATTCTTGCTGAAAACATCCTGTCAGGACAGGCCAAAATACTGTTATCAATTATTAACAAGCACCACCATATTCATCACAATTCATAAACATGCCTCCTTTTTTTTTCTCTCAAACTGATGTAAGTTGTATAAAAATAATACTTGGCATTTCTCTGGTAACTATTTGTAAAGGCGATCTGAAAACATTTTGTAGACATGAACTTTGTAGCAGTATTATGACATGCTGGAGAGAGTTCCTTGTGTCTGTGACAAAAGTTACAAGACCTAACTGTAATGTAATAGTTAAATGTGGCCCTTCTCCATCCTTATACCAATATAATTCTTCTCTTTCCTGGTAATTCTTCCCTGTGAAGTGGCAAATCCTTGTGTATAAGTAATTAGTATAGAAAATGTGTATAGATATGACCTTAGATGCAGAGGTTGCCTTAATGAAAATTGTAAAACAAAGTACTAGAGCTGCAAATACAACTTGGGAGTTCTGCCAGCTTCTAGACATTTCTGAGACAATATTTCTTTCCATTTACTTTTTGAAAGGTTGGTGGAGAAAGAAAAGGGAGGGGTGTGTTTGTCAGAATATTCCTTTAACCTCCCTTTAAGACAGCCAAGTTAAAATGCGGTGTTACAAAACTATGATTGTTAACTGTTCACTGTCTAAAATTATACTGGCTGTGAACCCATTAGTTTGAGGAGGGAAACTTGTCAGTGAAGCTGTTGAATTTCACAGCAGTGATATGCCTGTGGGTTTTGTTGAGTTTTTTATCTCTAAACTTACTTTACACGTATAGGAGGACCATGGCCAGCCTCTGTTTGGAGTCCAGTTTAACTGGCACAGTAAAGAAGGTGATCCTCTTGTTTTTGCCACTGTAGGCAGCAACAGAGTGAGTAATCTGTTTTTCATTATACGCCCTTCTGTGTGGTTCTGCATGCATTCCTGTTTTCAAGCAATCCCTTTACCTGTGTTTGGTATGGACACGCAATACTTAATAGAAACAGAGGTATTTCTAAGATATTTGGTAATTAAGCTATGTAGTAAAGAAAAAAGTCCTACAGTAATATGCATATGGAATAAGGAAGAGAGGTGCATAAATGTATCTTCTCAATAAAATTACTCTTCATAAATGTTATTATTTTCTAAAGGTCATGTACTCTTATATACAGGATGAGAACTGTCTGCAACAGTGGCTGGCTGATGCCAGCCAGCTCAGTAGCTAAATTAATGGCCTGTGTGGAGTGAATTTATAGACTTCCTCTGAACAATGTTCGATGTCATTTCAGTCTTGAAAATAACCCCTGAGAAGTGCGTTTTATGCAAGTGTTGTGAATAAATAAGAAGTGTTTCATTTCTAGGTTTGTTCTGCCTGGCAAGTCACCAGAAGCACTAAACTAAATTTAAGCAAGGTTTCATTGAGTTGTTAAACTAAGTTTAAGCAAGGTATCAATGACTCATTACAAGACCAAGTCATGTTAGAGATAACTGCAGTAATTAATTCCAACAAGGGTTTGTCTTATTAAAGCAATTCAAATAATAGACTTCATTATCTGGGAAGGACAGCTGACAAGTCCTGGAATGGTGCTTTACAGAAACTGCTGTGGGCATTCTTTTATCAAACCATTTCCACCTGGTAAACAAATGGATGATGGATGAAATCTAAACCATAGAGGCACTCTCCCCATCAGGCAGTCAATAGATGGATGCATGTCATTTCCTTTTGAAATGTCACAACTAAGCAGCAGTCTCTCTCACTTACTTATTTTTGTTTTTTTTTTCTCCAGGTTACTTTATATGAATGTCATTCCCAAGGAGAAATCCGTCTGTTGCAGTCTTATGTGGATGCTGATGTATCCTTTTAAGTTAAATATTCACGTGTTTGCTTCTTCTTTATGAAAAAATCAAGAGGCTTTGTAGGAAAAAATATGAAAATGTTTTGTCTGTGATTTAATACTTTGCTCATGTGGTGAATTCTTTATGTTAGGTCCAAGTCTTGCCTCTTTCCCACATCCTAGAATCCCTCCTATTGAAAAAATGTTAAAAACGCAGGCTCAGGGACCAGACTGTATTAAAATATTTGAAAACTGATTCTCCATCAGTTTAATCTTCCCAACACTAATATTTGTGTAATGTTTCCCTGCTTTACAGTGGTCTCAGTTTCCCTGTGAATTGGAACTGGGTTTAAAGCCTAAGTATTGTGTTTCATGCTCTGAAGCTCTGAAGCATTAATAATTTGTGTTGATCATTTGCAATACACAAGTCATTAACTTGTGAACTCGGTCGTGATTCATTATTCCCAATCAAAGGTGATGCCATGAAAGAGAAGGTGTTCCTTTTGTGTTATGGAACAGAAGTGAGGAAATCAACATCTGTAGAAAAGGTGATGTTGCTGGTATTTGCAGGTGTATAATTGAATGTGTGTATTTTTCTTATGGGCAGCAGAGACTCCTGGGCACTTGGATGAAATAGCAACAGGTTTGTTTAAAGTAAAATGTTGTTTAAAAAAAGAAAAAAAAATCTGTTTGTTCTGTGATCCTTAACTTGAGGCATTGTAGGCAGATGAAAATTTCTATACCTGTGCATGGACATATGATAGCAATACAAGCCATCCTCTTCTGGCTGTGGCAGGATCCAGGGGTATTATTAGGATAATTAATCCCATTACAATGCAGTGCATAAAGGTGAGTGTTCAGAACTTTGAGATACAGCTTGTGTTTCAGTAAGGCATGACACTTTTTTCTTCCAAGTACATGTAAATGTGAGGGGAAATGGTAACTTGATCTCTGAATTCTGTCTCAGCACTACGTGGGCCATGGAAATGCAATCAATGAACTGAAATTCCATCCAAGAGATCCAAATCTTCTTTTATCTGTAAGCAAAGGTGAGGAAAAACCTCTGTTGTTTTTGTATAAATGAGGATACTTTGGATTGGAGTTTGGTCTTGAATATGGCCAAAAACCTTCATGATTTTTTTTTTTTTGGTTTATGAATGGCACTGAACAAGTTCACTTTGAAAGTTGAGAGCAAATCATGCTTTTACATGGCTATATATTTTATACTTACTAAATCCATGACCTACAACCATAACTCCAGTTATGGTACAAAGGGATTGTGAATAGTGCTGCTTTTTAGGAAAGAAGAATCCTGAGCCTTGGGTTTGCTCTTTACTTTCTGACAGTTGAGTTGAAATTTTTTCAGTTGTTGAATCACGTTGCCATCTAGTGGGGACCTCTTAACGTTGCAGACAACATTCACCATCCTGTTCATGGGGAAAAACTTTTGATTGTCTGTTGCTTGGGAACTTTAATTGGAGTCTGTGTAAAAAGAATTTTAGTAAAGCAGGTTTTTGGTGTAGTGTCTTATGGGCTTGTCCAGAAAGTTCTAACAGTCACAACTTCTTGATCTTGACTGTTCTGTTAATAAGGGAATGATCTGCCACACGGAGCTAGCCTTCAGGAATTTTTGAGTTGGAAACATTCACTTAAGGGGACTTTTGACTTTAATATATTTGAACTTACCGTTGAAGCTACATGGGAACAGGAGTTGGGAAGCTCTCTGATGCTTGCAATGGTCAAGTTGATGCTGTGGGTCTGTAAACATCTAGTTTCTGTATATTTTTTAGGTTCTCTTGTAATAATGTTTTGACATCAGCCACAGTACTACAAGTTTTAATGTGCAATCTCTGGACCAGGTGCTATCGCTGAGAAGACATGAGGCAGGAGAATATTTGGGCTGTTAGAACTGCTTGGCTGAGAGATTGTTAAAAAAAGAGGAAAATATTTGGGACTGAGTGGCCACCTGTTTCCCTGCTGGGATTTTGGGTGTTGCTGTAATTCAATGCAATGTACTTGTGGAATCCAAAAGGGAAATACACTAGAGGTTCCCATTTCCAAACAGGAGATACACTAGAGGTTCTTCATCAGAAATTGTTAAAACTTTCTTCAAACAAGTGGATTAGTCTGATTGACTTTGGAATACATATTGTTTATGTAAACAGTTTTCCCCTTCCTTACTGACTGTGGTTCACCAAGAGCAATGTTCTAAAGGCTAAAGAATGGAAAATCACAGCTTTTCTGAATGTTGATGTTAAAATGGCAGAAAGGAATTCTAGCATTTTTTGATACATAAAATTGTTTTTATGACTGACTAAAAGCATATTTGTCTGAGATCAGATTTTGCTTTTTGGATGAACTAAAGATCCAAGCGTGTTTTTGCTAGAAACTGTCCCTAGGGGAGGGGGTGGGCACACTTTTTCAATTATAGAATTACCTTTAACAGTAAGTTAGTTATAATAGCAAATTCAGTTAATGCAGTTCTGTTGTTTCCAACAAAAAAAGAAAAATTAAGTGCTTTTTTGATGTTGACCTAAAGACCTGTTACTCAAAGTGATTAAGCTGAAATATATTATTCAAATGTACATATAAAAAGCAGCATGTAATTCTATTTGTTCTTTATAGATCATGCATTGAGACTGTGGAACATCCAGACAGACACGCTGGTTGCAATATTTGGAGGAGTAGAAGGGCACAGGGATGAGGTGTTAAGTGCAGTAAGTGGAAGACTGTGGGGCAGTGATTTAGATTTACAAAGGGTAGTAAGCAACTTTTTATTCTCTTGTGCACTGTTTAGATATTATAGCTACTTAAAAATAACCACTTGAAAGTGCATAAATACTGTTTTAAAGGATAGACAACTTTAAATGTCAGGTGGTTTGATTGATGTGGCCACCTCTTACAGACAGGATCTGTGTGTTTCAGTAGTTGGTTTACTCATGATGCAGCCTAGAAGTGAGCAAAATAGGGCTCA
This sequence comes from Ploceus nigricollis, assembly GCA_013399945.1. Lineage (NCBI taxonomy): Eukaryota > Metazoa > Chordata > Aves > Passeriformes > Ploceidae > Ploceus > Ploceus nigricollis. The sequence continues at coordinate 122,395 of VXBC01006942.1, read as the reverse complement.
GTGGGTCTAGAAAGAGTAAAAACATTTCATGATGGTCCCAGTTTTGAAGTTCTTGAGTTCTCATCAAGTCAAAGCAGCATAAGCAAATAAACCTGGAGAGAGATGGTAGTGAAGGAAAGAAGTTTTTTGAGTTAAATTGTTTTTCAGTGGCTGTGAACAGACACTGGTACCCCGCAAACATCAACTAGAATAGTTAACTTTTAATATGCTGGTCTTAAGAACTCTTTCCATTCCTGTTGTGTGACCTGTTGTGAAAGGTGAGGGGTGCATCTGTAGGAAACCTGACACTGTATTATTCACCCATGTCATAGCCCTGGAATTCTGCCAGAGTTGCTCCTAGGGAACTTAGTGAAGGAGGAGAACTAGCTGTAGATTCACTGTCTGTCAGTGCTGTTGAATATGTCTCTTTTGAGAGAGACTAAATATAATTATTAAGATGCTGTGCTGCTTTGCAGTGAGCTGTATTACATTCTTAGTGTTTTTCTATTTGAAATATTCAGTTTTATTGCATGCTCTATGCATAAAATGCTGTTTTGATGGAAATGGTGGAATAAAATCTGAGTTGATAAAATGCATTCTAGGGTGGGAGTGCTCAAAATTATTTTATATACATAGGATTACGATCTTCTTGGTGAAAAAATCATGTCCTGTGGGATGGATCACTCTCTAAAACTCTGGAGAATTAATTCCAAGAGAATGATTAATGCTATCAAAGAGTCTTATGAGTACAACCCAAACAAAACCAACAGGTATGTAGTCTTCATCTCCTTGTCTGTCTTTACAACACATGAATACTCCTATCAATGGTCCAGGTTAATTCCTTTCCATATTGGGAGTTTTTGGGTAGTGACATGGATGTTGAATCTCACTAGATTATGTGTCTTATTGTTGTTTGCTTTACTGGAATTTTATTGAATTCTGATTCAAAGTCTCGAAATTTTTATTTTTAAATATCTCAATTATTTCTTATTTGCTAGACTAGATTATTATCTTAAAGCTTGTATTTCATGCATTTCAAGATGTCAGTATCTTTTCTTCATATCATCTCATCTCAAAATTTCTAGGAGGGAATCAAATCTATGTAATTAAACATGTCAAATAATCTTATATTGAGTAGTTAATTATTGTGTATTATTTTACTTTGGGGTGGGGAAAAAACTATTTACATAACTTTAATTTTCATCATTCTCTGGTTTGACCTCAGATATGAGTAAATTATCAAGTAAACATAGCGATTAGATACATGATAGATAAATCCTCCTTTATGAAGTTCTTCAACTTTTTGATCTTAACTTCCAGTTAAACCATTGAGAGAATTGAAGAGTCTAAAACACAGTGAACATGTTCAGCAATGAGACTAGCTGTGAAAATACTCTGGCTTTTTTTGGTAATGTTACCAAATATTAAATGATGCTTTTTAGCGTGCTTTTTTTAAAATGATGATTTTTTTTTAAGTGTGCATTTCTATTTAACAATTTAGATGTTGCAGAAGCAGCATCAGGAAGACTGAGCTTTAATTAGTTCTTGAAGTATTTGGTGACAGGCCTTGTATCCAGCATCTGAAGGAGTAGTTTTACTCAGCACTATCTCTGCACAGTCTTTTATGAAAAACTTAGTTATTTCATTAGGTATGAGGATGAAAACAAGGACTGTTCCTATTACTATTAAAAAGAAAAACAAGCTGCATACAAAATCTACTTTGTTATAAAACTGTTAAAAAGTTGGGCTTGTTCTTTTAACATTGAAATATGTTAAAACTGGTTATTAAAAATAACACTTGTGCTTCTGAGTTTGTTTTTTTCTGAACCTCACTTGGCAATTTTCTCCATAGGCCTTTTGTTTCCCAGAAAATTCACTTTCCTGACTTTTCTACAAGAGACATACATAGAAACTATGTTGACTGTGTACGGTGGCTGGGAGACCTAATTCTTTCCAAGGTAATGCTGCAGCTTTTTCAGCTATATTACATTTATTTGCTGACCCTGAGGGTCCTAAACCTTAGAAATTTTATTAGTATATGAGTCTTAGGTTAAATTACTATCTTGTGTCAAATAGTTTTGTAGAGTGTGTTGGGAATTTTGTCACATGTCAGGATGTGTGGGTAAGCAGCTTATACTTAAAAAGCAAAATTCTTACTACAGCTGTACTCTGCTACAAGTAAAGAATTTCTGGCTAACCAGAATCTGCACAGAACTTACAGAAAGGGAATCTCTAGATACTGTTTAGGGATCCTGCTAAAGAGTGAGATGAGGGCTACCATAATGGAGTAACTTTGATTAACCTGTTGTGTCCACTAGTAACATTGGCTTGCACATATTAAAGCAGGCTGTCCAGCTGCCTTGATGCCAGCAATTAGTGAGTGCACCGTCCTGTTAGTCAAAGGGATTGGGTAAACAATCCGCAAACCAACGTAAGGTTAAGCTGCTTATGAAATTGTGTTTGAGCACATCTGGGTGACTTCCTCTGAAATGGGTGAAAGGGGGCTCCTGCAGTCCCATTACCTGGCAAAGCTGTGAGGGCATCAGGTTGCCAGCAATGGACAGTGATTATTGTTGGTGATGTGGCTGTGATCTAAGGGCAGAGGTGACATTTTCAGTTCTGCTTTTCATAGTGTCATTGGGGAAGATGTGAGATTAAATGTTTGCTTATAGTTGGACTGATCCTGCAGTATAAATTACAGGTGATTTTTCTTTTCATTGTTTCACTCCAGTCTTGTGAAAATGCCATTGTTTGCTGGAAGCCTGGCAAGATGGAAGATGATATAGATAAAATCAAGCCCAGTGAGTCAAATGTGACCATTCTTGGGAGATTTGATTATAGCCAGTGTGACATATGGTACATGAGATTTTCAATGGATTTCTGGCAAAAGGTACGTGTCTGACTTTGCTGTATTTGAAGATGTGTAGCTTTTCATTGATTACATGTTTATTGGTTCATGTGATGTTTGAGAAACAGAATGGTTTGCTGTAAGGCACTTTATATGAACCTGCAGGTACTCCAGATTTTTCATTCTGGGTTCTGCCTGTGGGAAAAAATTCCACAAAATAAATACTAATTTTCCACCAGAAATAAGTTTCCTGATGTCTTCATGCCCTGTCTGCAGAGATTGATAAAATGGAAGAAAGGAGGCAAATTCTACAGCCTTTCTGACTCCTCCAACAAACTCGTTAAATCATTCATGTTTAAATGTTCACACATGTTGCGGGGAAGGATGCAGGTGAACTCGAGATGGGAAGAGATGATGCTGAGTCTAGTTCAGAAGGCTGAATAGTTTTTTATTATAACTATATTACAATACATTAATATATATTTAAAGAGGAGCTCTTAAAACTACATCTTAACTTCTAGCTATCATATCTAACTACTGTAACTGTAACTTAACTTGTGACTCCCTCTCAGCAGGGAGTCTACACACAGGTGCATACAATTGGCCCTCAGGGCCAAACAATGTCTAGCAGTGTCTAATCAACTAATCGCTTCAGGTAAACAATTTCTCAGTGCATTCTACATGGAAAAACAAGGGACAGGAATAGAAATTATTTTCTTTTCCTTCCTCTCTCTGCTCCTCTATGAAACTTTCTTCAGGGAGCAGAGATGTGAGTAACTACACACACACAATTTATCAGCTCTATAGCCTTTATAAAATTCGGACTTTATTCTTTGAGGGAGTATTTTAAAACCTCTTTATCCTCTGCTTTCTTTTTAAGATGCTTGCTCTGGGCAATCAGGTTGGCAAACTTTATGTTTGGGATTTAGAAATAGAGGATCCACATAAAGCCAAGTGAGTACATTATTTTGTTTTTGCTAAGACAGGGAGTTGGGGTACTTTTCTTTTTCCTTTCCTGATTATAGAGAAATTCTTTACAGTACTACTTACTTTCTGTTATAACTAGTAGGGAAATAAACATTGTGAGCCCCTGAAGGTTAATGTTTATTATATCTCACTGATTTATAATTTATATTATATTAATGCCAAGAGGTCCCAGTTGGATTGTGCTGGTTACCAGGCATGGATATAGTAAAAGGCAATTTATTTCTCACAGAGTTTTCACTAATTGGGTGGAAATTTTGCAAAGCCATTAGGAGAAGATGTGCTAGGTGGGTGTAGCACATGACAAAGGCGAGATTGGTGACAGGACCAGAGTAAAAAAGGAGAGTGTAAAGGTGAGCCATGAGTACAGTGTGGAGAAAACACTATGGCTTTCCACTTCCTCACCTGTGTTGCCAGGCAATTTCACAGCATGTCTCTTAGATACATATAGATATATATGTTTGTGTGTAAACATACAAATGCAAAAAAACCCTGAACACAAAAAAAGGCCCCAAACAAACCTACTCCCAAAAAACGTTGTAGATAAAATGAACATACACTGTATGTATAAATACTTTATACCCTATATCATACATTATACATATCTTGATATATATACATATATATAAAATCCATGTATATACGAATACATTAATGTATGAAATTCCTGGAAGTGCTGCAGTCTTTAGTCACATGAGTCTGATTTTTCATTCCTAACCTTGTGAAATAACACTGATTATGAAGTCCTAAATAATGTGATTAAATAAGCTTTCAATCTTTGCTTCAATAAAAATTGGGTGGATGAGAAACAACTGTGGGTGAACAGGAAACTGCTTTCCCAAGTCCTCATTTGGAATACAAAATACACCATGAAGGCCATAATCCTGTTGCCTTCAATTCCTCCTAGGCCACATAAATAAGGGATTACTGAAACAGTGCTCCATAATGTAGTAGGAAGATTTAACATTGCAGCTGAATAATTTTCTTTTCTTTCTAGGTGTACAACTCTTACTCACCCTAAATGTGTTGCTGCCATTCGACAGACCAGTTTTAGCAGGGATAGCAGTATCCTTATAGCTGTGTGTGATGATGCCAGTATCTGGCGCTGGGACAGATTACGATAAAGTACTTTTTCTTAATTCATAGAAGAAAATATATTTTCAAATTATAATATAGTCTGTTAACATGCTAGTACAGTAGATGCATTTAGTGTAGACTTTCTCGAAGGTTCGGCAGGCTGGAGCTGGACTTAGTGATGTTTACATTCTGTGTATTGTTCTGCTTGAAATTGCTGCTTTTAATAAAAAGAAGTATTTTTGTAAAGTTTTCTGAATTGTCCATATTAATTATTTCCCACAAGAAGTTTTCACTTATGGCCTAGGAAATTTCTTTGTTAGAGTTAACACATGAATGTGCATCAACTTGCTAGAAATTTGGTACATTTATGCTTGCAGTTGTATTTTGTGCTTTTCGAAAACCTAATGAAGCTGTTATTCAGGATCGACACAAAGGAAATCCTACTCTTAAGAATATAATATAAATAATTGTTAAACAATTTCTAAAAATATTTTGAACTCATTCTTTAAGTTAGTTGCAGATTGAAATTGATTTAATTTTTAGTAATCTCAAATTGGAATTTGCTTCTCACCATGTCTATTAATGACTGGAGGGAAAAAAACATTACTGGCTTTGTTTTGTGGATCACATTGTTCTGTTGTTTGAATTCTGTCTGGTTACTGCATTTATCTAAAAGTTATTTTCTGGAAATGTATTTTAATTGCCTCTATTGTCAGTATTCCTAAATAGCCTCCTCAAAGTTTTTACTTGAAATGAATTCTAAAATCAATCATATTTCATATAGGTTTAAAATGTGTGTACAGTTAATACAAATGAAAGGGGGAAATAGATAAGATGGCAGAAATTATTAGCAGTGATACACACAATGTTTTGAACATAGATTATCTTGTCAGCAGGTAGCTGAAATGCTCATGTCTATGTTAACAAAGTGGTCCAGGACACTGCTCAGTAGCTGTGTGCATCTGAATGAGGAAGAAGTAAATAACATTTATTGAGGCTGAACTATTTACATACTTTTTTTCCCTTTCCTGCCCTTATCCTTCAACATAACATGTTACTTGAGAAGAATGTTTTGAGTTATGATGTAAATAACAAGTACACTGTCATTGTCAGTATTATGGTGCCTTTCTGATCAGTAGATTAAGTAGTCCTGTCCGCTGCTGACTTCTTAAGTGGATATCTGACTTTTCATCTTTCAAGATACTGCTTTTTTCTGTTTGTTACAGTTTGGGAATCTTGTAAATGCTCTGGTTAGATAAACTACCTGTTCAGTTGGAAGTAATATGACTAAACTAGTTTTGATTTGTGTCCTTGGGAACCTGAAAAAAATGAAGTCCAGAACTGACAAGCAGTTTACAAATTTTAGTCTGTAATATATGAATATATGATTGTTTTCCTTTTTTTTTTTTTTTCCTCTTTTAAATCCTTGATCTTACTACTGGGGAGGTGCAGTAATACCACAGGTCTGTCCAAAACTAGTGTTTAATTGAGCTGGATTTTGGACCTTGTTTTTCTTGCACAAGCCAAATGGCCAGTATGGTCTTTCTTGTGCCCATGAGTGTCTGGTGAAGAGGACATGGTCAGGAAGCCAAGTGTAAAACCAGAGTTGGGCAGAACCATGTAGAAGCCTGAATACCTGGGGGAGGAGACTGAAATTCCTGCAGATTTGAACACAGATCAGCTGAAGAGGGAAACAGGTGAGACTGGAGCTTGGGGAAGGTGTTTAACTTTCTGCATCTACAGAACTGCTGGCATAGTATGAGCCAGTGTCTACACAACAGGAGTGGTCCATAGACCTCATAGATCATTCTGTGGAAAGTATGAGGGATTCGCAGAGTCTGAAAAATTATGGGGCTGGGGTGTGGTTGGGAGAGCACTCCAGAAAGGCAGTGGGAGTGCTCAGGCTTCTTGCAGCCTCAAGGAAAGAGCTTTGATTGAATTAGTTATACTAAGAATACTTGGGTTGGAGGCTGGTGCCACTTAGCCTTTGCAAATGCTTTACAGTAGCATGGCATTAGACTGTCTTCTGTGTTTTCCCATGGCCAGGGTTGAGAGTGAAATAGGATACAAAAGCAGCAGGGAGTTCTCAGCCATGGGTGTTGTTTTGGGACGTAAGTGGTACATTCTGACAAATGAGCTGCTCTGTTTGACAGGAAGGAAAGGAAGGGTGGTGCTTGAGTGGAAAGAGGCCTAACAAAGTTAGGGTCAGCTTTAACTTCTGTTTTAACTTACGAGTGTGCTGAAGACTGTCCTCTTAAAATGCAGACAAATGTTCCAGGAGCTTTGCCCTGAGAAACCTGGATGGAGCTGAAATCGGATGAACAGTGTTAATGAAGGGAAGAACTTGTGTAAGTAAAGTTGTAACAAGCCAAGGGGAGAAAAAATTCTCCTTTACAACAGTCAGCCCCATCTGCCTGTAGAATTAATAATATTTTGAAAATACACACAACAGGGGGGAAAAGTATCTTTGTCAACAAGCAGACTGATAAAGCTCAAGTGGATATAAAACATGTATTTATTTCATTAGGGTGTTTTCTTCCTACAGTTGCCTAGTTCTAGACTAAAAAAAGAGAAAATTAAAATTATTGTGCGTCTTCTGGAAGATACAGAGCTATTAGAGTTATAATCATTGCAAAAGAATTTAAAGAAGAGTTTAATATTTTCCAAAACCTTTTCACCTTTTAATATATACTTTTGTGAAACATACCTTAAGAGCTCCAGTGCCTAAATTTTTCAACAACAGAAGTATGGTTTAACCCTAGTATTGGAGAAACCTACCAAAAATAGCCTGAAAGAGCATGTGTTTTCACGTTTCACATTTCCATTGTCTTCAGGCCACCTTTAGATCTGTTCTTTGGCAAATTCTGTAATTGACTCCTGTTCCTCATCTCAAGACAGGTGAGGGAGAGGTAAAGTCAGGCTGATGAGTAACTGCAGTACAGTCAGAAAACTGTTTCCGAGGCTGCAAGTGTTGTTACAGAGGTCTGTTCTTATGAACTCTGCATGAAGAACATACTAAAATTTGAAGGTTGCTGATTCTCTCAGTTATTGCACACTGAGTATCTCCCTGAAGAGATAAAAAAACCAGCTGAAGAGTAGAGGTACCTGGCAGCCAGTCTTATTCTACCAACTTTCAGAAACTTAGAAATTGCATAAATGGTAGGTTTGGACTACAGTTCTAACTTTTAGGCAGAGACTTTGCCCAGAGACAGCAAGAAGGTTTGTACCGCAGCTGGAAGTAGGAATAGAAAACAGGTTCCTGATTGTTAAATCAGTGGTTCTCGTCTCAGAGTATGGTCCTCTTTCCTGGGGTGATGCTCCATCTGGTGGTGAATGAATAAATTACCACAATGCAGTTTTAAATCAGGTTCTTCTTGAGGCTTTTAATGTTAAGCCAAAAAATTTTAATGCAAATATTAAAAAAATTTGCCCTTCCTAGTATAGGTAGGAGTGCTTGTTTTCTCTGGTGCATTTCATGCTTATGTTTCACCACTGATTGTATTGGGGAGCTCTGGTTCCATGGCTAAAAGTCAAGGAATTAACTTCCTCCACAAGTGCTACAGACACTGTTAGGTTCTTTGCTGCCTCCTGAGCATGCTTTGCTGTCACCGTGAGCTGTGTCAGAAAAATACTTACAATAGAGAAATGAAGCAACTTTTTAAAAACAAGCAAACAAATCCCCTGCATAATTAGAATTTTGACTACTTGCCATAATTTTGCATCTGTTTCTGTATAAGCCAGCAGCAATATATGTGCTTTGTTGCTTCTTTTATTTTTAAATTTTTCTCTGGGCATGGTGGTAAGGTGAGAGCAGATGTATAAACAGGTAGGGCCCTTGTGACAAGAATCCCCACTCTAACTAACAATTCCTGTTGCCTTGGAAAGGAAAACAATTGGGAAAATGTCCCAAAATGGAGGGAAATATATCTACCCTTGTCATGGTTATGAGTTTGGCATGGAAGGGTATGTTTAGCCTCAAAGCTTAACGATCAGTAGACAGTATTTTATTTTTTTTTTTACAGGTTTTCTTTAAAACCTGAACTCCCTAGTATCTAGAAACTGGGAATGGGAAAATTACTCTAAATGTAGGAGGATCATTACAAAATTATATTACATCAAGGTTGTTATTATTACAGGCATACCTCTGGTCATACCTGGGGAAAGGAATTTTAGTATTTTGTGTGTGGAGAAAAAAAAAAAGGAGATAGATATATATATATATATATATAATATGTTAAAGGCAAAATAGATGAATGTATGTATCTTTGTTTCTCCTCAGATTTTTTCCCATAATCCTGTTCTCCCATTTTAAAGCCATAATGTTGAGATAAAAAGTATTGTTGGGAGACAGGTTAGAAGACCCTGGAGTTCCTTTAATTAAATTTCCTTAGACAAACTGAATGCCTGTTTCTTCAAGCATCGTAACTACTGATCATATGATAGGATCTCACAGAGCTAGTGAAACTCACCCACCATAATCTCAGCTTCAAAGCTGAGAAAGAAAAAGCACTTATGCTTGAGAAGCACAGTCTGGCCATCCACATAACCTGTAAAAATAAATCAGTTCTTACTTTCACAGCAGTTGTGAAAGGCAAAATACTTATACTGAAGGGGAATAGACTGTTCCCTCTGTGAGTTTCTGATCTGTAAGCTCAGTCACAGCAGGAAAGTAATTTACAATGATGCTCTCAAGCATGTGCTACATTCAGTGAGCTCAGAGACAACACCCGCTGAACCCACAGTGGCTACAGTGCTGGGAGAAGTTCTTAATCTACACTATTGAATTATTCAAACACCATATAAATACATACTTTCATTTACAGCCCTAATAACTGGAGCAGGGGCAAGAGCAGCCACAGGATTTATGCTGGACTTAGTGATCCCACCCACATGGTCTAGTCTGGCGTGTCTGGCTTCCTGAAGCCCAAACAACAATCCCACCAGCATCTGTAATAACCAGAATGCAGCTTTGGTGAGAACAGAAATAGCTTGTTATAACCAGAAGAGAGAAGAATGTGCAGCAGAGTGACAGCCTGTGCCCAGACAGGGCCCTTGGGTTTAAATACCTTTAGTTCTATGACTTGCTCTTCACCAAACCATGTCAGATGGTGAGGGCCGTAGAAAGTTGCAACAAGGAGTAGTGACATGAGGATTATTTCATAGAGGGCAGCTCTGGCCAGTCAGATGAGGAAGTTGTAAATAGTACCTCTTTTTCTCACTCCATTGTTAATTAAATTGTGCTGATGGAGTGAGTCTGCTACGTCATGTAGACACATATTCCCTAACTCCTGATGCCTTGCAGTAGCTTGTGAAGTGTTAGTTACTTATTTCCACACCAGCCAGCTCCTTCCTTAGAAGTGTGAGAAGCTGAGCAATGACCACTACCAACTTCCATTTGGTCCCTCTTGTCTCATCTGATCCACTTCTGTCACCAGCTGTGTGAGGCATCTGCCACCTATGTGATAAAACTACCACATCCTACAGCAGAATTTGACAGGTCACACAGAATGATCCTAATGACCTATTCTGATGAGGGAGTTTAGCCTGGGCCTCTGCTAAGCTCCCTCGTTGCTGCTTCTCTACAAACATTTGTCCTACAAATGTGTCTTTAAGAAAATTAAGCCTTTAGTCAAGCAGGCAACCCAAATTTTTCAGGGCTTGGGTCTCTGCCATGGCTTCCAGGAAATAACCCTGAGCTTTGTTCTATAAATTACCTGGAGGAGAATTAGTTTTACTTTTCAAAAGCTGTTCTTAGAACAGTTTTTCTGGGTTTCATCAGTCTGTTTTCTTCCTTTTCTGGGTCCCAGATAGAGCTCATTCCTTTTATTCCTTGAGTCCCTCTGCTTTTATGCAAGGGAAGAGTCCATTTTGAGCTGTTGCAGAAATGACATAGGGTTTCATTGAGCACTGAGTTTCTGTTCCCAGGACAAGTGTACCTAAGGCTGACTTGACTTGATAAAGGACTCTTTAAAGGCTTCATTCCCCAGTCAATGAAACCAGTAAAAACTTTTATTTTCATGCCAGTGGTTTGGGAACAAGTCTTAGTCCTTCATTACAGAAAGTAACTTAAAAAAAGCAAGATCTGTTGTTCAAAATAGTATTTCTGATCAAGCTAATCTAGTGAACAGAAGGGCCATCTGGAGCTTACCTATGCACATGTGGCTGAAGTCATCACACTAGCAGAAACTACACTTGTTATGAGAGCCACTCAGACCACCCCAAAATCCTATGAATTTATGAGCAAATGTGACCCCCTTTGGTGCCAGTAACCTAGATAGCATTATCAGGCACACCACATCTGTTTCTAAGAGAAACAAGATTTTACTCTCTTATTACTGGGAATAATTCTTCTAGCACAGCCAAAGTTCCCAAAGATTCCTCTTCATTTCACTTTCATACAGGAAAAGTTAAAGAAAAGTACTCCAAGATTAAGCTCAATAGTGTCTTACTGACAAAGAGGGAAATACTGCTGTACTATTTATATCAGCTGGAGACAGGAATACTGGTTGTCCACAAAATGGAAGAACTTACAGTGCAAGTACCAGCAGGAAAACCATCAGCATATTTGCAGTTGCCTGATCACCCTTCAAATGAGGTAAAGAAGGAAAAATCTGCAGTTTGTGTACAACACCCCAAAGCACCACACAAGTATGACACAGTGCTGCCGTTTTTCATCTTGTAATTTTTTCCACTTTAAATGCAGTTTCAAAGAAGTATTTCTACATGCAACACTGATTTCTTGTTGCAGTCAAGCACTTCAATTAAATAAACCAACATGCAGACTAGTCATTTTCATTGATTTTAATTTTAAATACTGTTCAAGAGTAATATAAAAGTTACTAGTTTGTCTATTTAGACTAATCGTTGTTTGGGTTTTTCCCCTTCTCCCCCCCCCGAAAATCTTCAGTAGAGTTACTTGATGCATCTTTCAGGTAACACTTTAGAAAGAACTCCAAATGACAGAATTTAAGCTTATGTTTTCCAAAAAAGAGGGTTCTGTGTCAGACGTCTCTGGAAGTTTTCATACCTAGTAAAATAAAAAAAAACAACCAAAAAATAACAGCTGCTGCATATAAAATTGTGTTTTTAAAAAAGGGTACAAATAATTTAGCCTATGCAGAGAACATGATAAATTACATCTACTTCACACCAGGAAATTAGTAAATCCCAAATCCATTTGCATATCTAGAATATTTGCAGTTAGACTTGTGTATTTCACCAAGATGAATTTTGTTAAAGCAGCATCCCAGAGGAGACTCATTCAAGCTTAGTAAAATTGTAAGTTAATTTAGATTGGACATGAGGAAAATTTTCTTCACTGAAGGGGTTGTCAAGCACTAGAAGTGGTGGAGTCACCATCCTTGGTGGTGCTTAAAAGACATGTGGACATGTTTTATTGGCCCTGGGTTTGTGGTGCACTTGGCAGCAGGAGGTGAATGGTTGGACTCCATCTTAAAGGTCTGTTCCAACCTAAACAAGTCCATGAATTATAAGTGACTGTTTTATGCATAACATTTTTGGGCTAGGAAATTATGAATGAATGTATCAATCTGAGGCTGGATGGTAATGTTTTAGTAAAATCGAATAGGGAAATGTAATTCTCTAACATATCATGCAAACATGTATGCACACATGCTATCCTAATATCACTTTCCATACTCACAAAACCAAGCAAACCATAAACAAACAGCATCAGAATTCACTGTTGACACACAGTGAAGAAATAGCCAAAATATACAATTTCTGTGCCTTTCTACAAGAAAAAAAAAATAGAGAAGCCTATAGGCTTTGAGCCTCAAAAGTTAAAATCCCCCTTTTAATCCTCACAAACCCAAAATGTAAGGAATTAAAAGGTACTGCCAGTGAAACAAAGGAAACCGCAAAATGTTATCCTATACCTCATAGTTCACAGCCCAGCTTAAGTGTGAAAAGACTGAAGGTCTTGGTTTAAAACCAATTCAGTCTCTCCCAGGCAATGACCAGTCACATCAGAGACCCTACCCACATACAGTTCATGGAGTTTGTAGTTACCTTCTAAACACAAGGCATCTGCATCAAATTACACTCCCAAACAATACATATGGGTCTCATCCACTGCTTGCATATTCATGAGATCTTACTAATAATAAAACTGTATTCAGATAGTCTCAAACACTGATTTAAAAAGGGCTTTGGTTAATACTGCAGAGGCTAAATAAATAAGGCCAAACTGATAGGAAAGACATTTTCAGATAACCTAAAGGATTGCCTGCAGTTCACAATTTATCTCCAGACTACACAGGCTATCCCCAGACAGTTATTAAACCAGTCCCTGGAAAACAACTCCCAGAGGGACTTGTGTATTTACATTCAAGGATCTTGGTGACAGAACCAGGTCAACTAGTAATATGATTTCATCACCTCTCACATAATTCTTAAGTAAGACAACTATGCTGGAACTATGTCTAGGAAGAGACCAAATAAAACAAATAAGCATAAATTGACAAGTATCAGTATGCTCTGTCTTCTCACAACTCCAGAGCATTTGCATTATCAGCAACACAGTGCAAATGCACATATGTCAAAGGCAACCTTTTTAGAACCAAAAAAGTTTCATTGGTTGCATAGCACCTTTCTAACAAAAAAAAGCTGACAAACAAATATAAAAACAGTGGGCAGGACCTCTCTATACTAGAAATAAACAACAACAATTTTAAACACTTCTGCATCATCTCACTGAATAGCATGACAATAGTTCAGTGCTTAGAAATGATGGTCTAATGCCTAGAAAAAAAAAAACATTTGTTTTTTGCCATTACCATTTCAGAACTACATTTGCAGGAATGAAAGCTTCAGAAGGATTTGGGGTCATCTGTGCCTGAGTTACAGCAAATGAGGAAGCAAAGTTATAGAAGTTATCCAACATCTTCTGAGTGAACTGAAAAAAAAAAAAAGAAGAGCTATTTTAAGGAAGTTCTTTCTTCAATTTGAACTTTTGTGCAAAAGTTTAACAGATATACAGCTCCTACATGAAGTAATTTTAGCATTGTCATCTAAAACACAGTGGGAAAGTGGATGTAGTAGGTCCAGAGACAATGATCAAAACATCCTAAGCTTCAGTCTTGCCCTCAGATCCATCCAGCATCCAGAAATCATTTTAAGAATCTTCACTTGCCCTCTCCCTGCTCAGTTTCATCCAACTGGACAAACAGCTTTGGGAAGAACATTTTCCGTTTGTGACAAAGAAGTGATACAGTGAAAAGTGCTGTCCCTCTCCTCCAAATTGAATAATCAGAACAACTCCAGACTGGACCAAAGCTGCCATTCCAGCTCCCAGAAAAACACTTGTTAAACTATTGGAAAAGTCTGCAATCTATTTACAGCTCATCAGACTCCAGTGACAGGGCAATTTCCTTTAGCATTCCCCACAGAATGGCTGCTGTCCTGGCGTCTTTTACTACAAGATCTTGTGGGTAAAACATCTAAAGGATGCACAGGGCACTCCTAAACTGTAGGACAAGGAAAGAAAAGAGTGAAAGAGAGCCCAAGAAATAGCAAGCCCTATGTGCAGAGGATGAGGCTGTAGGACATTCCCAGCCAGCCTACAAATATACAGGTCTATGGTTCCTCCTTATTTCCTCTATTAAAAAAAAAAAAAAAAGAGAAGTTATGCTTTGTTTTGATGGGAGAACAACGAATTTTCATATAGAAAATTTCATAGACAGTGAAATGATACAGGAAAACAGAGCCTGAGTTAATAAATGCACAGTCTTGTGCTCCCCTCTGACAAAAGGAGCAGAAGAAATCATATCCCAGAACCCTACTCTCGGTCTCATCTCACTCACATGCAGAACTCTATGGTTTTGTCCTACTTCTTTTTTATATATGTTTATACACATAAAAAAGACATATTTAATCATAAATCTTCATAAAACTTACTAAAAATGCAATATGAGATCAACTCCTTAACTTAAAATAGCAACAGATGATTTTGCCATTTAAAAAATACTTTTATTGCTATAATGTAGCAGTTCCAAAGAGCTGATGTCAAAAATTAAATGAAAGCTATTCGTTATTCACAAATATGCTCCCAGTCATAGATGCCCTTCCTCTCCAATCTACTCCCTCAAAGGTTTCTTTCCACTTTGACCTCACACATTTTCTCTGTAGGAGTAAGTAGTACTTCACCCTTTGGGTCAACTGCATTCCTTGAAGGCAATTACAATTTCAGTTAAGAGGCTCAGAGTTAGATGCTGCTCTTTTTTTAACTGAAAAATTCACTTAACTGAGAATTACATGTGTAAAAATATTATGCAATAATGAGGTGGTTTTTTTTCCTTTAAATATTACTGCCAGAAAAATCCATGAGCCCCCTTGCAAATGACCTGATGTGGCATGTTATTCCTCGTAACTTTACTACTGCTATAATGAAAATTGGTGGAATCAGAAATATTATTTAGGTGTCCTTTGCCCCAACAACTCCAGAAAAGCTCAATTAACTGTACTATACAAAAATAGCTGTTGGTCAACTCCTAGTCATGGTAACTTTCTGCAAGAAACATTACCTATTTGGAGCTACAATGTGTATTAACTGCCAAAGAACATCAGCTACAGTATCAGAATTACTGTACAATTACCAGTGTCCCTCATCAAGCACCTGGAAGGAAAGTGACAAGGTAAAAAAGGCCTGAAGAAAAGCCTCACCAGCTGCTGAAATGTTAAAAGAAAATGCCAGAGCCATCAGTGTTAGGGAAATCAAGACCCACTATGCAGGTCTGGCTTGCCTTGGACTGCTCTCAGAGTGCCAACTAACTGCCAGAGCTGGTTGGGGATTTCCAGAGGTTCAAACTAATGGACAGGCTGGGTTAAAAAATGGCACATATTGTAGCCCAAGGCTGGTCCACAGCAAAGGCACTGGGGAGAAACAAAAATCTTTCTGTGGAAAAGGGCATTCTGTAGTTCTGCAGAGCTACACCAGCATTTCTCCAGGGAGAGTGGTACACCTTAATATCTCTCTGCATCCACATCCACATTTGCCTTAACTTGTGAGTAATTTCTGACTATCCCTGCAAGTCTATGTACTGAAGTTTCAGCACCTACAAATCACCAAAGATCCACTCTCTCTTACATGTATGTAGTCATAGCTGCTCCTATAAGAAGTATCATAAATAATTTTAGAGTAGAGTGACACTGACACAAGTGAATCTCTTGGCCCCATGTCACTGAGGATGCAAATTCCAGTCTTTTACAGGAGACCGTTTTTCAGTGTAAGAAAAAGCAATTTCATAGTATCAAAGCATCCAACCAAATGATTTGACAATTAGGTTGCTTGCAATCCTACTGCCACCCCCAGCAGCATCCCCTACCCACTCCCCAGTTAGTGCTTCAGAGGCTCAATTCTTGAGACTTCCATAGAAAGAGAATTCCTGAAAACAGAAAGTCCAGGCTACCTCCGTGAATGAATCTACTGATGACACAGCAGCACTTGCAACAGGAGTCTGCTGGGCTAGGTTCTCCAGCAGTTCCACTGAGATTCCAATCTGAGCCACTGTTGGTGTCTGTGGGAGGTTCATGGCACCAAAGGGATGTTGACTTCCCTTCCCTGAAAGCACCACGAACAGCACACGTTAGCTTTGGCACACACGTAAAGGCTGTCTAACTTCAACCACCATGTTTCTCCTGTAGAAGGTATTCCCCAGCTCCCACCAGAGGGATCTCCCTATCCCAGGAAATACAGAAAAACCACAGTCAAAGCACAGGCAAAAATACACACAAGCACAACAGATGGAACAGTGTGACTGGTACATTTAAAAAGCATTTTAACAGATCATTAGGAAATTTCTAAAAAATCAGAAAAACATGACTTTACAGCTCCCTATGAAGTAAATGGATTCAAGAGGGAATATGATCGGTGAGTGAAAGACAGCAGAACCTTTCTCTACAGGAACCAAGCTTTTAATTCACATTTGGGCAATTGCAAATAAACAAGAAATATGCAGCACTGCTGCAGTTGTTTGAATCACTCATTAAAGCCAGGTTCTAGTGAGCCTGCTCTGAAAAAGTAGACAGCACTGGTTGATGGTCCCTCTGACTCATGGACGGCTAGGCAGCCCCAGGTCTCATCTGAACTGCTAAAACCCACCAAAAGCAGCAAAGGTCAAAGAAATAGTCACGGAACAGAAAAGCCTCTGACTTTGCAAGTACCACAAAGAAAACAAGGAACCATCCCCAAACTGCATGCCACAAACACAGGCATCATCCCAGCCCTCTGCCCTCACTTCTGACCTTTTTCAACCCATACTTTCAGTCCTAGCTTCAGCCAAGGTCTCTGCAAACAAGGACAGACACTCAGAGTCACTTAAATCATGTACTCTTCTGTCAGCATCTCTAAAGGAAAATGAAGGAAAAGGCCTGTGCGACCACATTGCTATCAGTAAACAAACACTAACACTGCACCTGTGCTTGTGGGAACACAACAGTCAAGTACCCTCTTAATACAGAGGCAATGTTTCTGCAGCACTCTCTGGCCTCTTACTAGCAGGAGAAAGCAAAGCTAATCAAGAGCTGTCCTGCAGACCAGTCAGCACTATCTTGAGCTGCACGAAAGGCTAATGGAGATCAAAAGCACTGTCTCACTTAGTCAAAAACTCAGCCAGCAAAAACAGTCTGACAAGTTGAACTGAGATCAAGACTGAAGACCTCAGGAACTTGACCATTCCTCTGCAGAGACACAAGGCACAAAGAAGCAAACAGCCAACCCATACAGAAAGTACACTCACAAACTCAGCACCCTTTAGATCCTACAACTGCAATGTAGTGCTACCTTATGAGTAAAGCACTCCTATTAAAATGTTACTTTAACACAAAGTAAGTAACAAGAAAGTTCATCTCCTGAAGTGCTATTTAGAACCTCTTCTGAGAAATGCCATTTTATTGCTGTACGATCTCACATTTGCTGTTGATAGATGCTTGCTTGATACAAGCTATCAGAAACCAAGTATCAAGTTCATTATTAAACTCAACAGCAACAGAGCTGGTACAAGTTTTGCATCTTGTAACATCTTCACCTGAGAAACTGATATTTCAATAAAAATGTAACATTTTCAAGCAACAGGCTCTGTTACAATGTATGATTACTTTAGACAGTCATGATACAAACAAGAAAACACATCCATTCCATTCACTTTCCATGAACTCTCACAGAACCACAGCCTTGGAAAGATGTCTGCCTAAAAGTGTGAAATAAAAGCATCCACTGCCATCCTTACACCAGGAGAAATACACTCAACGTTTTCCATGTTTGGCTCTTGCAATTAGCATTCCAAACCTTACAAATGCAGAGACTGTTAATCAGTACTGAAATACAAGCTCAGGTTTTTTGTCTTCAGACCCTACACTCTCCAACATATTACATCACCACAGAGCAACTGCTATCAGAAAAGTATTTTTTCCACCAGTTGCTTTGCCTTCATTGAACCCTTAATTCAATGACTGAGCCCTCATTTCAGCCCAATCACAATAAAATCCTTACCCATGTGTAGGCCTCAAATGCAGGTATCATATTAGTGCATAAACAGCATCACAGCAGAATAGTCTGTCATGGAAAAGGCTCTTCTGTAACTCTTACCCCACCTGTGAACATACTTCCAGTAAGGGTGCAAAATAGAAGTCCAAAGTTGTTTTCTACTTCTACCACACCTTCAGGCACAACTGAAAACCAAAAAACCTCACAATTCCAAGGCAGGGAGCATTTCTAAGCCCCTTCTTTATGCGCAAACAAATGAAACTCTGCTACAACCACTGCTTCCCAGGAAGCTGACACGGACACACTTTTGGTCCTCTCAACCAGGTATTAAACCCAAAATGCAGAGTTCAAGTATCAGCAATGTCTCTTAATGATTCCAGCTCTCTGTTATTTAATCTTCTCCATCTTAAAATTGTTTATGGCCATGGAAACTTAGATTGTGTACCTTTGAGTCTACAGTCAGAGCTAAGCTGCAGGCAATGCTCTGCAGGCAGAGCTCTCTGCTGCTCAAATCAAGCACAGCAGTGCCTCAAGGCACTGCAAACGAGTTCAACTATGTCACTGAGTTCTTCCTTAAGAGCACCTCTTACAGGGAAATTATTGCTAATCATGCAAAAAGGATCTGAAAATGCATTTTCCTCCAAAGCTGTCCGAGAGCACACACCAGTGAGTCTTTCAAATACATATGCCAAAAGCACTGGTGACATGCTTTATTGTTACACTAACCACACAGCTTTGGAATACACAAAACCACATCCCCCCAAACCCTTCCTGCAGGTGCTCCCTCTTCTGAAGAAAGCCCAAATTTTTGAGGAATGTGTATGATCAGAATTCATTTTGCTCTGCAGCTTGAGAGCCCTTGTCTCAACCATAATGCCACATCCAGGACTGACCCAAAAGAAAGCATGCCACATTATGAATGAATACATTTTAGCAGAGCAACCTCAATGCTGAATTCAACAGAGATTCAGGTTAAAGATGGAAACTACATCCAAGCCTGCAAAAGATGTGTACTACTTTATCACTGTAACACTTTAAGCTGCTTGACTGATGTATCTGTCCCTTCCATACGACAAAGATGTGCCATTGGAATGCCTCATCATTTTTATAATGCACACAGCACACCCCTTGTATTCAGGAAAACACACGCACACAGAGACACACACACACACACACCCTACTCAGTGTGCCAGAAGTACTAAAATATTTGGAAAGCTGCTTTCCAATGAGGACACCCTCTATTTGACAATTCTGTAGAACAACTGCCTCTGGCTGGGTAGTGCCAGCTGTCAGAAATCACTGCCAGGCTCTACTCCCTGCAAAACCTGTCTGTGCTACAAAGAATACAACCACTTAGCAGAGGAAGCTGAAAGAAAATGCTGCTGGCATGTCTAGACAAACACCTAAAAACATGGTAGGGAAGCTACAGGATCATTTTTCCTCTATGCAGAGGACAAAAACACATCAAGTCTGCTTAGAAGACTTTCTAGATCAACACCACACACAAGAGAAGATGAGACAGAAATTTCACAAGGAACAGTAACACACAGACAGACTTCCATGAAGAAGACAGGCTGCTTCTAGTGCATCTGCCCAACATTATCTGAAAACATAGAGTGTGCTGCCTTTTAAAGTAGTTTTCTGTTCAAAGCAACCATCACACATTTATCCCTTATGCATTCAGGAACACATCTGTTGCACCGATTGCTATGTTCTACCAGTCTTACCAGATTTCAGACCAGAAATTTTGAAGATGGCACTTGGCTTCTCATTAGTGACAAACCCCAGCAGCTGCCACACTGCCATCCCATTCTGGTCTGGGTAACAAAAATAGACAGATCCTCCCATTCCATCTGGAAATGGTATAGTTCCCAGCATGAAGACCACTACATGGTTGATGTTTTCATAGTCTGGTAAATCAAATACAAATTTGTCTTCAGCCACTTGTTGGGGTGCAGCTTGTACCTAAAGAGAACAAAACCTTTATTAGTATTAACATGTTTTTCATCTTCATCTGTCTGCGAATTTCCTTTTACAGAAATACACCTAAAGTGGTACATAACAAAAAGTGAGGAACGTACTAGCCTAAAGAGCAAATAGCCAGATAGAAGTCAAACACAGCAGAAGAACAACTGCAAAAAATATTACCAGAAAGACACAACAGTCTTGTTCTACCTGCACTGAACACATATCCCACCCGGGACTACAGGATCAGAATACCTTCGCTCCCCATGTGCGTAGGAGGAAAATAGGGTGCAGAAGAGGTTGCCAAGTCACTAAGAAGTGGCTGTTGACCACCTGGCTGGCACAACCCCAGGATCATGGAAACCTGTTCACATAGGAAATACAATAGACCTTGAGAAAGGCAGCAGAAGGATGGCTGAATGCCAGAGCAAAAGATACCCTCCTCTTTACCCGAGATGCCACATCCTTGCAGCCAAGGCACAATCTAGCCTTAAAAAGCTTCTTTTAAGCTCCCAGCTTGTCTCTGAGGAGACAACACTGCCAGGGGGATGGCAAGCGCCTCCCGGCAAGGACGCTCGACAAGGCAGCTGCCTGTGGGGACGCAGGGCAGGAGCCAGCCGAGCGCCGGGCAGGAGGGGCCCCTGCCTGGGGCCCGGGGGGGCCAAGGGCCCTGCGGCAGCTCCACCCCGCCCCCGAGCGGGTTGAGGGCCCCGCCCGGGCCCGGGCAGCGCTCACCAGCCTGCCCGCCACCAGGCAGCCGAACATGGCGGCGGCCAGCGAACCCTCTCAGACGCCTCGCTACTCCCGTGCCTCCATGAGCACCGTCCCCGGAAAGTCAACACGCCCCCGCTCACCCCGGCACCGCCGAGTCACTTCCGCGGCGCCACCACCATGGACTACAACTCCCGCGGTGCAACTCGCGGCCGCGCAAAGGCGGTGCGGGTGGCTCTAGGTGGAGCATGACGGGAGATGTAGTTCTTCCGCGACACCACACTGATGTGCGTGATGGGCGGCAAGAGGCGACCCCGCCCGGCACAGCCCCGTGCCAGTCCTGCCGCTGCCCCAGGGCTGTGGGCCGGAGTGTTCTCAGCAAAAGCACCGCAGTCTTTTGCCCTTGTGTTTTAACTAGGCTGAGTTATGATAGATCCGTGATAATCTCGTCTAGACATGGGATGAAATCAAGCAACAGAGGAAGAAAATAGAGAGACGAGGAGAAGCAGTTCATCTGGTAAATCTCCAGAAATTATGACAAAAGTTCCCCTCAGCTCAAGACACAAAGATTGTTTTTCAATCTCTGTATACAGGGCGATTCTCTTGCAAGATAGTGCAATGTAAGCTGCACCTGTGTTCTTTTGGCTGAGGGGGGCTCCTATGCTTCATTGCTTGTGGTGTCCTGGGTGTCAGAGCACAGGCTGGCTGGGCTAGATGGAAACAACGCATTCCTTACTCTGACTGAGAACAGTGTTCTGCACTTTCTATAGAAGCCATTCCTTTAAATCTTGTTCTCATGTGTCTTTTGGTGTTTAACAGGTATTTTAATTCTTGCTTCAATCGTAATCATACCCGTGTTTATATTTCTGTCACAAACCTTTATGAAACCTCTCCCATTTTACCGTGCCAGCGTGCTGCTATGGACTCTGGAACCTGTGACTGACCCTCTGTAGGAAATGTCAGGGTCTTTCCTGCAGCCAGGGTCACATTTGGTGGACAGCTTCTCCTGTCCTCAGCCCTCCCAGACTCTGAGCACTGCACCTGTGGCTTATGGCAGAGGTCTGTCCCTGGGGGAGCTCCCAGGGTTGCTTTTGTTGCCCACTTTGTCGTAGTAAAGTTTTAGCAAAGGATTGTGCTGCCTTTCCAAATGCTAAAAACTTAAACAAAATGAAGACCGCAGTGCCTGCTACCAGATGGAGTAACCAACCTGTCCCTTGCAGTGTGGAAATGTGACGGAATTACGAGAGCAAGGCCTATTAAAATGCTGATGCTAGCCCACGATTATTTGTACAGGCAGGATGCAATATGTATTTCTGCCTGATTCACCTCTTGCATGTAGTAAGAAGCCCAGGTGTAAGAAGTATTGAGGCAATAGTGCAGAACTGCTTAGTCCCAGGATGCATTTTGGATTTGAACCTTTGCAAGTGACTTCTCTGCTTGGCAGGTGCTTTTCCAGCTGGCCCCGATGAACTGGAAAGAAAGAAAGTGTTTTAAAGCTTGAGATATTGCAAATTAGTGGAGGGTGGCCAATCTCTGCAGTGCAGCCACTGAGACACAACAAGAAATCTGCTAATTAGGCAAGAGCTCATCTCAGATTGCCAGTTTGCTGCAAACCTCTGAGATTACACCATGTCAAAAAGGCTCAGGGCAACCTCATTTTGCAGCCTGATCTCATCAGGCCTCTCATGCACTCTTTCTTAGGCATGATTTTTTTTTTTAAATTTAAACCTAATTATTTACTATTTATCTAAACTTGTGGAGCTTTCTGTGCAATGACAGCAGCAGAGCCATTGCTGCTCCCCCTGCCAAAAGCTAATCTCAGCCTGTTTATGAAGTTGCTCTAGAACTTACTTGTGTATTTTTCTGCTGTTTTTCTAGTCTCCAGGCCATTAAGGATTTCATGAACTTATGTCATTTGCATGTTTTCCAGCCTGAGGAGTTGTAGCCTATGTAGTAATTTATTGTGCAGAAGTTGTTCCATATTTTTTGATCGTTCTTGTCATTTCTTGGTCCATTTCCCCCGATTCCCTGCAGGGGGGCAGTCAGCCCTGCAGCCAGTTCTAGCTGTCAGCAGTCAGGAAGGCACTGGACAGATCTGCCCACAGGGGCACGTCTCTCCCATTTTGGGAAGGTGGTGAAGCTCTCATTTTTGGCCATGTAAGATCAGGTGATATAGAAGAATGAACTCTTGACCTGTTCCCCTGACCAATCAAGCCTGGGATGTTTCAAGAATTGTTTTCTCTGTGTAGCTGAGGAATCTTAGAGCTCATGAAATCCTTAATGGCCTTGAGAACATGGATGAGGCTGGTGTTGGGTATGAGGAATAGGGCTGAGGCCATTTGGAACAGTGGAAATATGTGATAAGAAGGACAGGGTTATATAATGGTGAAGAAGGAGCTGCCTCATGGGACAGAGGAGGAACAAGGCTAAATGGAGCATGCAGGAATTTTATGTCAAGTGGTTCAGGGTCAGTAACTCTAAGGTCACTTCAGAAAGAGATTTTAATTGTCTTTGTGCTGAGCAGTGGCCTGTATTTGTTGTGTAGCTGCTTTCCTCAGTGTTGTTGACCCATAAGTGTTAATCTTTTGAAGTCAGTGAGCATTTTGCTTACAGAAATAGTGATCGTGAAAAAGTTATCAGATAAATCTGCAGAGGTTGAATATTTACTTGGAGACTGGAATAAAGAGCCAAAGTGCCGACCTTAACTTCAGACTAGTTATGCTCTTTTGAGTATGTTCAAATAACTGCGTAAAGCAATCAAAATCTGGAAACAGTGAACACAGGTGCAATTGGTGGCACTGTTTTATATTAAAAGATTTAAATTTGCATTATAATTTTCCACTATTATGACCTTTGCTTACCTTCTTCTCAACTTTTCCAAGCTTTAACCATTAGGACTAAAATTCTTTTCGGTAAGTACTTCCATTAGTTTATATTTTTATATATGTAAAAGTTTCAGCCAGAATGTTTCTGTTGTTTCCAAGACATGGGTCTAAAACGCATTGTTTTGCTCAAGGTAAAAAATTTAAATTTGGATGACCTGTTCTTTCAGAAGCCCTAATTCCCTCATGTTGTAAGAGAAGAGACTTGCAATTTGCTGGCGGGTAGTCTTGTGTCAGAAAAGGTGCTGTGAAAATAAGCTCACCTGTATCTAGATATGAAATATTTGGAGAATCCCAGTTTGTACGTGCTCAGGAGAAATTTATGTAGCACCACAGATTCTATCCATGTTGACCAAGTCTCACTGGGGCTGTAGAAGTTTGTCTGTAGCTGCCTCTAGGTTGAGCACCAAAGCAATAAGAGAGTACTAAGCACTTCTTACCCAACCTAACAACCTGAGGGAAGTACCTAAATTAAAATCAGTTTCCTTCTGTTCTTCCTAGACAGTTGTTCCTCTAAGGCAGAAACTGTCCTCTGGAAGAGCATCTTTATTGCCAGTAATTAGAGAAGACATCTTGGCAGTTCAGCCATTTAACTGAGAAGCCTCAGTTACATGGGAATTTAAGTGGGAGGAATCCAGTCTCTTCTCCAGCTCACAGTGTTTAGGTATGCTAGGAGGTACAGGGGTGGAAAGGAGGAATACTGAAGATGGGGAAGGCATAAGGGCAGTAGGTTGCAGCAGAGGTCAGGAATGAGGAAGAATATAGTTTACTTTTCAGTACTGCTGATTTTTTGAGATTTGGAAAATGGTTTTAAAACCAGTTTCTCTTTCAGTTGTCCAGTTCCCCATGGCAACTGAAAGAGATGATGACTGGTTTGGTCGCAAAAAGGTACCTGGCATATTGACCTTGCATGACCTGTTCTTTGCCAGTGGTGGAGAGGAAATTGGTGTCTCTACTGTGAATTTTATTTCACTTACCAGCAACCTTGAAGCTTCTGTTAGTGTTATCTGACAGCAGCTGAGTATGGTTCTGTGAGAGCTTTAGCTATGACAGAATATTTGTAGAGATCATGTAATCTGTTCCTCAGATGACTTTTTGGGACTTGAGTTCCACGGATGCCTTACTAGTCTTTGCTGCATTTAAGGTCTCTGAATCTTTATGTAGAGAATTATTTTGTACATGCTGAGACTGAATTTACATTTTGTAAGTGAATGACACTTTGTCACCAGCAGATGGTGATAAAATACCAGGGTTTGGCATTTTAAAACACCGTGTCAGAAGTTGAGACTGGCTCTGGTTGTATCTCTGCTGAAAAACTGCTCTGTTCAGTTTAAACCCTAATCAAGATCAAACAGTTCATAAATATATTAATGCTATGTCATTAACTGGCAGGCAGTGAACTATACTTTCAGGATCAAAACTAGTAATGGAACAGATAAACCAAATAATCCCAAGGACCATCAGTCTCCCACATGCCACACACACAGGGAGTCCCCAGGACCTGGGGTACAAGCAAACCAACCTTTTTTTTTTATGCCATCTGCATTTGGAATTCAAAATCATCTTAACAGCAAAATAATTTTTGTAGATCACAATGTAAGGATTTTTTTGAAGACATTTCTATTTGGTTATGTGAAATCTCATTAGAGACCTACTCTGTTTGAATATCTCTTCAAACATGTCTTAACCACTTCAAGCGGACAAGTCTGGCTTCCCTAAAGTTATCAGTTTAATTCTGTTTTGTCTAAAATTGGTTTACCTCCTTCTTGTATGCATGAATGAAAAGAAAATAGCATATAACTACTTAAGGAAAAAGTTTCAGTTGATTTATAGCATAAGTAAGACACATTTTCTGGACTTTATTGATGAACGTTAACAAAAGGTGTTGTGCAAGCATAGCTTTCTAGGTCCAGCTGTGCTATCTTTATAGGTTTGTGTCTTCTGCTTAACTGTACATGTTCATCACTCCTCCTGTTAAAGTGTTTTGCTTCTTCAGGTTGCTTGCTAAATGTTCCCCAAACTGTTTTAGGCAAAATAATCTGGATTAGTTTAAACAGATTCAGTATTAGATCTGCTAACTGGGGATATTGTGAATCAAACAGTGGATAAAAGAAACACAGGACAAAGTGACAGTCCAGCTTCAGGTGGTGGTGTTGATCTACAGCACATATGGAGGCTCCTCATCCTTAGCTCTTTCTTGCACTGTCCTGTCATCTCATTAAACTCTGTTTCTCAGGTTTTGATGATGGCCAATCCATGATGTTCCCCTTATAAGAGTATTCACAAGAGCCAGGAGATCTTAGGTGCCTGAAATCCTCTGATACATCTAAGATGGGGAAGGCATGGCTCACTCCCAGTGAAGAAAACTGCTCCTCTAGGAGCAGGGGCTTTCTACCTTGTGTGCTGTTGGTGTTGCTATTCTGAGGGCAAAATTGCTCTGTTTTTCTTAAAGTCTGAAATAAATGAGTAGGAAATTCTACACCACGATGACTGAGTTCACTACTGGTGTTGGGAGAAGATGTGAGGAATATGCAGCTACTTGAAGGTGAGGTGTGAACTGATCTTGAGGGATATTCACAGGACTGCAGGTGGTTGACTTTGCTTGTCTTGGTCTGTTACAACTTGACATTGAGACATCATAGCTGAGCATTTCTGAACTCATTCTGTCCCAGGTGAGAAGGTAACCTCCTCGTGTTTCACTTGGCAGTATGTAGTCAGGCAGACCATGACAGCTACACATCTCAAGGAACACACACTAACTTTCTGGCTTGCTGTGTGTGGAATGGACTAAGCTTTGTCATTGTGCTCTTAGTAGTTAATTGCATGGGTTGTTGACTCCTGCTCTCAGAAACTGCAGTAACTCTTCATTATACCTGACTATTTGCTTTCCTGTTCAGAATGGAGAGCCTCTCTGCATGGTCATTTGGCTGTGCTTTGAGTCCTCAGCTTTGCTGACATCCCTCCCACTACTGTTTTTCTGGTCCTCACGCATGACTGCAGACATCTGCTGTCTTGGTGGGGCTAACCTGCATGTCCAGAAAGGTTCCATTACATTTCAAAACTATCCAAGTGCTTTTTGTTCAGTCTCATCTCACTAAATACAATAGGAGTGAGATTAGTGTCAGCTTAAGACAAGGTGCACTTGGATTCGGGATCTGTGCTTGCTGTTTGTGCGAGCTGGAATACTTCTGTGAAGGACTGGTGTGACTAAAAGCACTACCTAGTCTCATTATCATGCTAATAAATCAGCTTTATACAATACATGTACTCCTATCTTTGCAAGCAGAAATGTGGCATGAGGGGTGTGTTTTATTCAACCCAAAAGAACTTTTTTTTTAAGAAGAGAACTTGCTATTTTGAATTACATAGAACTTAGCAGTGAAACTACAGAATATAACCCTGTCGCCCTTCTTTGTGAAAGCAGTCTAATGAAGTTCTGTCAGGGTTACAGGATTTCCATGTTTAAAGACTTGATCCATAGTAACTAATCTCTGCCTATCTGCTAATTAAAAATATGCATTAGAGATGTGGTTCTCCTTGGCTTCCAGGATTTGGAAAAACATACTGAGATACATTATCAATCCTGAGAACACCCTGAAATTCTTCAATTCCTAGTAAGTTCAAAGGCTATTGTGGTACCCAGCAGCCCTTGGATGGAAGTCTGGAAAAACACCAAGGGAAAAAAGAAATGGTTTTTCCTTTGTGAAACGTTATCTGCATTTCAGACAAGCCAAGCAGGACAGACTAATGCTTCCTACACAGTGATGGAGAAAGGTCATCGTGCTGAAGGATGGGTAGGAAGTATTACACATTTGTAGGCATTGGCTTCAATGAAATGTAGTAGTTTCCATCAGGGGAGGTTATTCTCTGTCTTTTCCCAGGTTTCCTTCCAAAAACTAGTGCTTGTGCTTCTAGGGAGCTTTGTAAATTAAAAATCTGCACTACCACAGTGATCATTAAACAGTTTGGTTGGTATTTGTGTACTGGACACAGAAAGAATCAGCCTGAGTTCAGAATTGCTTTCAGTTTTGCAGCCAAATTGTGCATCTCTCCCATGAAGACACTTTGATTATTTTCTAGTTCTTTTTTCTGGTATTCCAGCCAATCCTGCTGAGCAGTCCCTCAGATCTCACTATAACTTAGCTCTGTTTTAAACTGTAGGTCTGTATTCTAAATACCACTGTTATTTAAGAATTTGCATGCATCGGTCCACTGGATGAGATGGACAGTGTCACCCAGCCAGCATTTATAAGCTCCCTTGGGAAGAAGTGATGTTTTTTCGCCCTCATCTGACAAATCCCTGTCCTGTCAAAGATGCTGTAATTGATCTTTGTCATTAAATTCAATAATGTCCAAATTTACAGATCTACCTTGTTTCAGGCTAATGCAGATAAATGAGGTTCATGGTAAAATATTGACTTTTACTTGGCACCTATGCACCTCAGCACTTTATGCGTTTGATTAACATACAAGCAAGGCTGTAAAATCAAATAAATTAATTCAAGGACTAATGTTTTATTCTCTTTAAATGATATATGAGACATAGCTATTTATAGCAAGGGGTTGGGAGAGAAATGTAAAGCTAAGCCAATTCTAGTAATGTTGATACAGGCGATTCAGTGAAAAATTGATATTCGTATGAGGAAGCTTCTGTAGGGAAAATCAGAACACCATGTAGTGGTGTAGAGCTCATTTATTTGTGCCTTGATCATGGTCTCTACCCAGTGCAGCCAAACATTACATAAGAAGCATTTTTTAAAAGTAAGGCACATGTTTTTAATGCTCAGTTACTGGAATTCCTTGCTAGAGACTGTGATAGATCATTTATATGGAATTCTTTAAAGCAAGATTTTATACTTCTCTGCAGGCAATGCTGCAGCTGAGCCGTGAATGCTGAACTTACTAAAGAAACTTCTCCAGCAGATGATCATTATGCAGGAGTCCAGGCTGGATGGTCATGTTGGTCCCTGTATGGATGTGACACACTCAAATTAGAGAATGCTTATTATGCAAAAGCTGTGATGAATTCAAGCTACTAAGAACCACCAGATATTTTAATAATTTACGAGAGAATGTCCTCAGAGAGATGATTCCTTGAAAAAGTGTTTATCCACTGCAAGGGAAATTGCTCAGATCTCACTGAACCCACAGCCAGGGGAATTTTCAAACTATCTCACTTGAGCACAGCAAAAATACTGACTCATTTCAGACTTATTCCCTCACTATGCAAAATACATATGCATAGTGATCCATGCAAAATACAAATAGGCAGATCCTTAAAGGATGTAAATCGCAAAAGCTCTGTCAAGGGAAAATCTTTAACAGATGAGAAGGTTGCTGCATCTCTGAGAATACTGCATATGAAACATCTTTCTCCACAAATAATGAGGACAATACAGTAATGTGAAAAGTGTGACCAATGTAAACACAGACCATTTGCCTGCTTTCCTCACTGTCAGAATCATTGCGGATTTAGACAGAAACCACAGAACCTCGTGCAGCTTTCTTTGAAGAGGAGAGGGTTTTAGCACAGATGTACTGGAAAATGGCTGAATGGGGAACATGAGCAGAGCAGTTTTCCTGCTTGAGCAATCCAGAACTAGATCACTATGGTGATCTATTTGATTTCAGACTGAATGTAGTTTCATTGCAGATACTTAGTTTGCTCCCAGGACCGAACCAATTTTCAGGAATTGGAACTTTTATTTTGGAGTAAGGAGTCCACAAGGGAAGATACTGCAGAAGAGCAGTCATCCACCTGTGTGTTTTGGCTGGCCTGTATCTATAGAGCATCAGAAAACTCTGAAACAAAATCTGTAGTGGCACTGTTTCTTTCCACCTCCTTAGTTATGTGGCTGCCCTGTGCTCCAGAAAATCTTTCCTGGACCAGTTTCTCATACTGCCAGTCTCTGAAATAAGGAGTAGCTAGTTAAAATTCCTCTCTGACATCAAACTATAGGAAAAAGAGAAAAAGTTTTTGGAAGGACTAGGTCTCCTCCAGAACCCATTTTTCAGATAAGTATCTCTGTAATGTCTTACCATAAGGTTTCTCTTTGTCATAGTGTTGCTTCTGGGGATTTTGCTGCCTGCTGGATTTCGCAGTTTCTTGCACTGTCCTGTCATAGAGCTGGGTGTAAGTGTAAGTGTAATTTGCTTCAGCAGGGAAGTTACGAAGTTATCTTGAAGTGTCACAGGAGTCAGCATCATTTTCTCTTCTGAAGTTAGGAATGACATAGCATTACCCAAATGGATCCTGAGAAGGTGTGAATACATTACCAGGGCTGACAGAGACATCTGTGAATCCCAGATCGTGGGATCCATCCTGCCTACCAAATGTAGAAGCTGCTGAGTCACTGAATTCAGTACTCTGGGATGCCTTTACAGCTAATGGAAGGAAATGTGTGCTTTTATCTGAGCTATTCCAGATACTTGCCACAGGATGCAACACCCCACAAAGATAAAGGGCCTGTTTCTTTCCGCCTCTTACAAAGCTAGCCAAGAATGACTACCCCAGGTATAGAGATCTAAACTGTAGAGATGTTCAGTTAAGTGAATTAGGCTGAAGCTCTCTTGTCTTTTAATGCATTTTATATAAATGTGTGCCTTTAATTGTAATCCTCAAAGAGGGATAGAATGGTGTGAACATGGATCATATGCTCTCTTAAAGAAATGGGCTTCAGATCAGAACGTTGAGAGGCTCTGAGAAGGATTATGTCCTTTTCAATAATGAAAAATATTTAACAAATCCTGAGAAGTTTTGTAAATTTATGTGTGGGGAAAAAA
>VXBC01006942.1:0-91651 GCA_013399945.1 Ploceus nigricollis | reverse complement strand
AAAAAAAAAAAAAAAAAAAGAAAGCCTGAAAGTCCTTCACACGGTTTCCTTGTTTCAAGGTCAAAATGAATTAATTTTGGAGAACCATGGAATCAGTTGCGTATGTCCAATAAATTATGGAAAGTAATTAAGCTATTCATTTTAACTTCCGTGCTTCACTTTAGTGTCCTTGTGGATCTACAACACTGTGTGCTTTTTTTGCAATAAAAAACTTGGATAGACCCATTAGTTTATTAAAGGCATTGATGGAATGCTGTCATGTGATTTTCTTCTGTGAAGAGTTGTTGTAATTAGTTCTGTGAGCAGATAAATGCAAGTTGTTACCTTTATTTTACAAATGGAAAAGCAAGACACAAAAGGGTTTCCATTGGAGGCAGTGAGCTTTGTATCAGGCTGCAAATGTTCCACTCAAGATGTCACAAACTTTGTGGCGCATTTGGGAAAATAATGCAGAAAATCTAAATCTCGTTGAATGCATACAAAAGGTAACACAGATCATGAGGGTGAATTAAGATGGCAGATTGCACTCAGGCTTGTTTAGGCCTTGCCTTCTGGTTTAGATCACCAATGTTCTCTACACAGGTGTACGAAGGGCTAAAATATTGGGACACACATTCGTTTCAGCTGGTGCACTTTTGCTTGTGTCTCTGGCTGTAGTAACATCCCAAACACAATTGCAACCCAGTTTCATAGAGCACAGGGACATGAACCAGGCAGTCTTCTCACCCTCTGGGTTCCCAATGTCTGCCTGTTGCATAGCCAGCGGTTTTCTGAATGCCTTGGGTGCCAATCCACTGCAACTACAAAAGTATTTGACATCTATGGACTGTTCTGCAGGGCATTGCAGTGTGCAAAAAAGGTGTATAAAGGTGATGTGAGCAGAAGGAGAAGCTAGTATAGAAATGATGCTGGTAGAAATCATCTGGATGTTGGGATTCACAGGAGTTGCATTCTTGGTCAGCTAGAGACAGGCTGTGTCCTGAAGTCCAGTGGCAGTAAGTGCCTGGCTAGTGACAATACACTCAGAGTACAGACATTCCATCTGCCTGGTAGCTGTCCCTCTGACCCTGACCTCCTCCAGTTGCTGGCATCCAGACCTAAGAGACCCTCAGTCTTGTGGCTGGTAGAGATCAGCTAGGGCCAGTGAAATTGAAGTTCACTAGTGGATCGTGCACACAGAAGGAACAGGGACCATGCTTACACAGCTTGCTAAGGAGAGAGTTTAGGTGTGATGTTGTGGTGGGGACTGGATGAAAACACTGACCAGCAATATGCAGCTGGCCTTTTCTGTCCTCTTTTTGCTCTGTACACAATTACTCCTCCCTAATCCGACTTGTTCTCTCCCTTTCCCCACCTTTGTGCTTCTGTCTAAACATCCCACAATATGTTTTGTGTCTTTCCACAGTTCATTTAAAATGTCCTATAATACATTTTATACAGTCTTCAAGCATTCTCTATCCCCATGTCTCCCATCATAAGTCGTACACAACTTAAGGCAACAACCCCTTTCAGTTTGTTCAGTTTTCTGTGGGAGGATGGATTGTAGGAGAACAGAGATAGTGCTGAAGACAATCTCACCCTGAGGAGTTGCAGCTGTACTAATTACCAAAGAGTAGGAACAACCCTGCCCTTAACAGGCCACAGCTGTGTCCAATAAGGATGGGTGTTATAAAAGAGTGGATTAGCTAATGGACGGGAGAATTTCAGTTACTTGGCTGTGCTGCTGCAAGGAGGAAGGGTCAGGAGGTCGTGCTAGGGACAGTAAGGGTTAGGTGGTTATGATAGGGACGGGTAGAAGTCAGCTGGCCATGTGGAAGAAAGAAAAGGAGTCAGTGTTGCAAGGAGCTGCCTATGAGAACTCAGAGAGAAGGTATGAAAGTCTTACAGTCGGATGATGAACTGACAGTCAGTCAATTGGTGCCAAGCACTGATGCTGACAGTTTTCCAGGGAGAGAGTTTTCTTTGCCTGATACCTCTTGGAGGGTTTTACATTCAGGTACAGCCAAATTTGCCCAAATGCAGATGTAGTCTTTCTGGAAATCTTTTTCTCCAATTCCTTCAGCTCCTTTTATGCTGCTAATGTCTGAAGCTGAGCAGGCCTAAACAATACTGTTCACCTTTTACATGTGATTTTTCATTTCACAGACCAATATTATCATTATTATTGTCATTCATCTGGCTTTTTTTACAAGCAGAAGTCCTAATCTATTCAATTTCTCTGTGTACAGAAACTGTTCTACATCTTTCTTGTTGCCTCTCTACATTTCCTTGTTTGTGTCTCATCTAGCTGAGACAGGATGAAGGTGTACTGGTAGTGGAATTTAGCACTGTTCAAATAAAGGAAAGCATAAGGGCCTTATATTTTCCAGGACTGGGCTGCTTCTGCCCTAGTTTGGTCTGAAAAAGTTCACTTTAAACTAAATAAAAAGAAGGACAGAAGACCCAAGTGAATAACATCATCTTCATCATGACCCCATTACGGTTAATAAAATGTTAAAATGAGGCAGTGCTCACTCTGTTTTATCTTTATTTCATTGTTTTTTCCTACCAGCAGTGCATCAATAACTTGCAGTATATTCTAACTGATTGAATAAAAAGTTATATTTAATTGGGAAATCAATGAGCAGGAATAGGGCACTGAGGTCATATAGATTGTATCATCCTGACCAATCTAACTCACTTGCTCTCTGAGCTGGTCTTTCATCATTATATTTCACTTGCCAATTCCTCAACAGTCTTAATTATGGGCACAGCAATTTGTCTTCAAATATCACACTACAGTGAAATCTATGCATCAATAAATACAGCTCAAAAGTGGTTTTCCACACTGCTGGAGACTTAATTGCTTCTATGGTTAAAGTAAATGCTGTAATTCTTTACATTTGTGGTGCTTTTCAACATCTTCAAGTGACTGGAAGCCATTCAGGATGGCTAAATTGAAGGAAAACATATATTTAAATGTGAACATTCGTTCTGAGTAATTTTTGACACTTTATCTGTACACAACATTCTTCCCAGTGCTGCAATTGGAGCATGACTGAGAAATAGCAGAGGACACTTCAGAAAGAATAGCTGGTGTCATTGGAAAGATCTGCTGGCTGTTCAGTTTCTGACTGCCTCTTTTAAACCCCAGCTATATGCAGGGGAAGTGGTGAATACCACATGTACAAATTTTGCCCAGTCTAGGAAAAACAGCTTTTCTTTTCAGTAAAGTGCAATTTTAGTGCTGTCCTTGTGTTTGCCCTCCGGAGGAAGCAGGAATTTGGGAATACCACTTGGAAACCATGAGATGCAAGTGGGGCTTAAAAAGTCATTGTGTGAGCAAGAGTAGTGGAGAAATCTGTAACTGTGGAATATATTGGCTGGGATCAGTGGCATCCTTGTAGGATTTCATTGAGTTCTTGCAGCCAGCCCTCCAGGTGATACAAAGCATCTGTGTTTTACTTGTGCTGTTCTCTTTGCATACAATATCTGTTGTGTTCCCTGATTCCTAAACTAGTATTGATTTCTGCAGTGGCAGCTTGCCTGATTTCTTAGTGGCTGTAAATATTTTTTTGCCTTAATAATAGGTAGCCTAAGTCTTCCTAGAAGAGATCCTGGCATCTCTTCTGCCTGATATTACCTTACCAAGGGTGGATGGGGTAGGGGCAGACCTAGGGCCACTCATACCATGGTTCAAGTGTGCTCTGGGTGCTGACATCTCCTGAGTCCCTCTACCAGGAGCACCTGCTCAGTCACTTGAGAAAAGGCATTTCGTGGGAAGCAGTGTGCTTGGGTGATCAATTTAACCTGAAGCCTGTGAGATGCTCCAGTCCACATTGTACTGTGGATGCAAAAAAGGAATCAGTTTTGGGGTGAAGTTGCTCAAGGGTGAAGAACAAGATCTGAGCATTCTTGTTATCTCAACTCCTTGCCTGCAAACAAAGATGGTAATGATCCTTTCTCTGATGGTTTAAGGCTGCCACTTCAGAAGAAGAAATATTGTTTAGAATTCTTTGTTTCTGACCTACTCTACAGTATTTTCAGCAGTAGTTTCTTAAAGATATGTGAGTAACTAAATATGCATTGGTCCTGTTTTGTGCTACATTCTGGTATCTGTGTTTGGCATTTACATGAGCCAAGGTCAAATCCTAGCTCTTGACAGAGTTGAAAAAACATTCCTTAGCAGGCAGAACATGTTTTTTTGCTTTTTCTTTATCTAAAACTTCAGTCATGCAGCTGAGGAACCTCTTCTGATCAAAAGTTTTGTGGAAACAGGTCAGTGGTTGTGAAAAGTTCCAATTTTGATGCTTCATCTTTTTCTGACAAAACCACTCTGAGGCATTTCTGACAAGCTGTAAATTGTCTCTCTGAAATATCTGGAGAAATGTGTTATCTTCTGAGGATTATTTTCTGTGCGAGATGTAGCATGATCTGAGCTGGTGCTACAAGGGCATCCAGAGTACCTGATTCTAGAAAACACATGTAGGAATAATCTTTCTTAAATATTTTTCCAAATGAAGATGCTATTTAATGTCAAAGATATAGTTTCTGAGCCAAGCAGAGTAGACCTATTGAATAACTGTGCCATTGGATGCATAAATATGCAGAAGATAAATTGATTATATCTACTTTAGACATAATGGAAATAAAGCTACTCTAATTGAACATTATCACAGGTTCTGATGTTCTTGGCTTGGAGAGCAAATATCTCAGCTTCTGCTTGGAAGATTACCTTGGAAACCTATCTGCCCACACAGGGGTACTGACAAGACATATACTTTAGGAAAACCACAACACATTCTCTGTGCCTCAGCATCTATCAGTTCCCAAAGTCTGTTTCAAAAATTGACAGCCTCAGGAGAGGTTTGTACCTTGGCTATGTATTTCAAATTTCGAAAGCCTTTTCCTGGACTTTTCATACATAGGACCGATGTGTTGGACTTACTTCACATGATGCTCATGTCTATCTCTGAAAAGAATTTTAAGACTAACTTCTTGCTATAGGGGTGCTGATACTGTTGAATTTCATCCCTACTATATTCACAGTGCAATATCAAGGATGCCAAGACCGGTACCTGCATTCTCATGGACAGGTTTGAAAGCTCTGAGAGTTAAGTGTTGCTTCCAAGAAACCTCAAAGTACTGTGAAGTCTATCTCCAAATAGACACATAATATTTTATCACTGTACTTGCCATTGGAAGTGGTGGAGTCCACAGAAAATTAGGCAGCTGGTCAGAACATGCAGGAATAATCATCAGAAATAAACCAATCACAGAATGGTTTAGGTTGGAAGGGACCTTAAAGACCATGTTGATCCCACCCACCCTGCCATAGGCAGGGACACCTTCCACTAGAGCAGCTTGCTCAAAGCGACACCCAACCTGGCCTAGATGTACATGATGGTAAATATTGACTTTTATATAGAATTTCAGGCACCTTCCAAAGTTTTTTTTTTGTTGTTGTTGTCGTTTTTTTCTGTTTTGTTTTTCCATTTTCTGAGTATTTATGCCAGTGGTTCTTAACTTTACTGTCCAAAATGCAGCAATGCTGAGAGAGCAGCACACTGTGTGCTGTCTTCCATTTTGAGCTCTGTATTCCTGGGGCCCTCAAGAAGCAGGAATTCCCCCAGCTACTGAAGGATCTTGTGGTGAGCTTGATGTCTCCAATTCCAGGGATGGGGTTTGCTTTCTACATGAGTAATGTATTTGTTTGCACCTAGTTTATGGATGGAGAGATTGGGGTTAACTGAAAAACCTATTGCTTTTAGACAGTGATAATGCTAAAAAGAAAATGCAAACTATTTGTTTTGGATCTGTGTCCTCATCTCAACCTCTGGAGCTCTGGCTGATACACAAAAAAATCAAGGTACTTCTTTGTGTTTAAACCCCTGTAGTTGGTCCCCCTCCAACCTCTGCACCCAGAAAGTACTTATTGAAATGCTGCATCAGCAGATACTTCTCTTGGTCTTCTCTGGCAGAGGAAAACATGCATACCCCATTTTTCTTCTGTGTTTGGTCACAGGATCTTGTGTTCTGTGATCTGTTTTATGAAGCTTTTCAAAGCAGAGAAGTTGGTAGGCTTTGTGCAGCTATTAGAGCTGTTATCTAGTTTGTTTTGTTTTGCTGATGGGGATTTGGCTAGATTATGTCCCCTCATCACATAAACCTAAATGTACATTTTCTATGCATGACTGATATGGTGATATGTCATCCTACAAAAACTGGAGAAGAGTGCTTTGTGACTTTGCCCTGAGCAAACTGACCTTCCTAAAAATCAAGCTTTGCCTCTGTGAATGCTGCTAGAGTGTTTCCTTTGTAAGATAATACTTTGCAAGTGTTACAAGCTCTGTAGTTATGTATTGCAACATTTTCCCTCTACAAAGAATACGATCTCCTTCAGGAAATAACAATGGTTAAGTATTCATTTCTTTTACAGAGTGTAGATCTGATTAATCTCCAGTCAGTTCAGTGTTTTTTCTGAGGTCTTCCCTGCTAGTCACAGGCACTAAAATAGAGCAAAACTGTGAAAGATATCACTGTATACAGCTAATGAAGAAATGATTGAAATTAAGGAAGAGGTCACCTTTGTATGCAGACATTGTATCCAGATGTAGTAGGGATTATACAGATTTATATGGGCTTCTACATTTAATTAAAGATACTGCTAAAATGTGATGAAGTGTACACATGCAAATGAACTGAAGTCCTGGGTTTTTTTACTTTTCTTCAGGGCAAAGATTGAATAGGGCTACTGCTTCACCAAAACATTTCTTGAGACCATTATCAAGTTCTGGTGCAATTCCATTATGTCCATCTTGTCCACCTCTAGTCAATGGCACTACTCATACAATAACTCTAGTGATTGCAATAATTTATATATTTGCCATCAGTATATGGAAGAATTAGAGTAGCAGAAAAAAGCTGTGGCAGCTTTTATTACATTATAACAGAGAGAAAAGACTCTTTAAATGTGATTAAATAGATTATGGGTTAATTCTGAGCTTCCTAAGCTGGTGCATATACAAAGACCACTTTTACTTTTAGGGAAGTGTGTCCTTTTCACACAACTGAATGAAATCAGAGTGGCAGATCAAGTGATTTTTCATGCTGAATCCAAAAGCAGGAAGAAACAACCTTAAGAAAATGAAATGAATGGAAAATAAAGTCCATTCACAGTATGCAAAAGAGAAGATTCTCCATATGGCAGGCTCATACTGTGAGAATGCTTATGTTCTTCCTGGAATGTGAAAGTAAAAAGGAGGAGCATTACTTTAAATCATCAGGAATCTTCAAAGAAAATAATCAGCTGGGAAACTGAGAAATGAGTTGGTGGTGGCAAGTAGTAAAAATCTTTGAAGAGCTCCAGTCCCTCTACAGTTACAAAGGAAGTTGTGTAGTTTAATCATCAGCAGATGTTTCCCATAAAATCCCACTCTGTTATGCACTCAACCATCTGAAACAGTGCCAGGTCCCTCATATGTCTTGATTACATGGAAATTTTCTGTGATTTGACAAATTCATGCCAACATATCCACCCTTGTACCATTTGGAAAACTGGAACTGCAGCAATTGTTGTTAAAAAAGAGATGAATGAAGGTAAAGTTTGTGTTCAGTGCCAGTTTCCTCCAAGAGGTTTTGAAAGGTTTTTATTGCTATTGCTGAAACACTTTCACCAACGTAGAATGTTCTGCTCATTCCCCAGGTCTCATAGTCCCTATCCCTTAACTCAGGGACATCAAATGTGAAAATCTTTGGCAAAAGCAGAGAAGGAGAGCTTCTAGAGAAAGAAAGCTACTGTAGTTTTTTTAAAAGTATCAGCTCTTCATCATGTATCGATGGCAGCTGAAGGTGAGGCAAGATCGAGGCTCTCCAGCCTCCTACCTGTATTCTCTCTCTGCACCAGCTTGTTTGGGTGTAACCTGGATGAGCTGGTCAAGCATTTGTATTTGTGCATGTGTGCGTAAAAGAAGTAGTTGAAAGGGAGGAAAGCTCAGTCCTCACCATTTCCTTTAGTGGACAGAAAAAGCAAAGCCAAAGCTAAACCTGTTTAATGTTGCAGCACAGGTAGAGGAGCACAAGGAAATGGTTCCAGTATGTTGGCCCACATTGACCTTCTGGGAAAATACTGTGGGTGTTAATAGTAGTTACGCTAAGAAAGATGTGGAAAACCATTGTAGGTTGTCCTGAT
The DNA here is from genome assembly GCA_013399945.1 of Ploceus nigricollis. Taxonomy (NCBI): domain Eukaryota; kingdom Metazoa; phylum Chordata; class Aves; order Passeriformes; family Ploceidae; genus Ploceus; species Ploceus nigricollis. The sequence continues at coordinate 83,481 of VXBC01006942.1, read as the reverse complement.
TAGACAGGAAGCTGCCACCTTCAGGGAGGGGACTCAGTCTAGATAGATGGTTGATGCTTCTCCAGTGCTGTGACCTCACTCCTGGTCTGTGACCAATCCCACCTTCTCTGCATGGGATTGCAGAGTGGAACCGAACAACAGAGGCCTCAAATGATGGTCACAGTCGTGGGGGTCATGCTCTGTCCATGGCCAGAAAAAATGGTGGTAACCATGAATCACAATCAAGCTTGACAAGGAAGTACTCAGGTTTTCCCTAAAATGGCTAGGAGAACATCCAGAAAAAGAACAAGTACTGAAGAAAAATTACACTTTGGAGCTGTTTGTCTTTAAGTTGCATCACAGAATAAAACGGTGACCTGAAAGAAACTTGATGCAGTTGGACATATTCTGAGTTTGGAAAAGAGTTGGCTAGCTTAAAGGCAAGAAATTAGGAAGAAAAGACGTGGAATTATGTTTGAGGGAAGTAAGCCTCTTGTCAGTTCTGTGTGAAGGCTTTATGAGGCATTAGCTTTGTGTTAAATTTACAGGCCCCTTTTCCCCTGCAAAGGTGATCTCTCCCCTGTGAAGCAATAAGCTATTACGAATCAGTTTCATATTCATCCTCCTGATTCATGCCACACACTTGTGTTCATTGCAGGAGGCGAGTTAAGCCCCTTTTGGAGAGTGCTCTATATAATTTTATAGTCATCTGCTGGAGGAACATAACTCAGTGCAATTTGTATTGCAGAGCTCACCTAGTGTGTAGCACTGGGTACATTTGCAAAGCTGGCTGTAGGAGAGCTGCCACAGTGGTTCAGTAGTATTAGCTGAACCTCTGCTTTTGGGAGGTGGCCTGGTGAGGCTGTGTTGTGTTCAGAGAGTAAAGATGCTCAAAAGGTGTCTCCAGAGGCAGATTTTCACAGAGATATTCTTGCATGACATTTTCATGTGTGCATCTGGCTGCATCAGTCACTCTCAGAGAGACTGAAAGGAATGCTGACTTGTATATTCCAGATGAAATGATTTCTGCCAGTTACATTTTGGTCCCAAAGACTAAACTGTCTGCTGTATTTTATTGATTTGAAGGATAGTATGCTTTATTTTCTTTAACAGCAAGCTATTGCTGCAATGTCTCCAGATCCTTTTTGACTTTTTGTGTGTGCTCTTTCTTATTTGTTCCAGTTAGCAATAAGTCTCCCAGATAAGAAGCACTGGCATTTTAAGTCCCTGCAGACCTGGCTTTTTTGGTCTGAAACATTGGAGCTTATTAACTTGGAAGATTCATAAGCTAACATTCATTCTAGCACATCTCATATTACTTGGCTGGTACTTCTTTAATAGAAAATGAACCATGTCCTCCATCCTTGTATTTTTCTGAGCCCCAGTAAGTCCTCATTTATTTCTATTTATTTATTGTATTTAGCTAATTGACACTCATATTAATTGTATTGAAAAGGGGAAGTGTTTTATCTGACAGCACAGCTGCACATGCACTTTTCAGATATTGCAGAGGAACAGTTCCTTTGACAGACATAATCTCTTAATTCTGTGTAATCTATAAAGAGAATCTCTTGTGTGGTTCTCCAAAATAATCTATAGTGGAATTCATGTCTACTGAATAAATACCTACACCCAAGCTCATCACCCTGGGTTGCCCTTATAGATACTGAAATGCTTGTGTAGTCCATGCTTCTCATGAGCAATCATCGACTCTGCTTAGGCTGGAATGAATTTCCCTTTGATTATCAAAAGAGTCTGCAACGTGCTTGCACTCTAATATCTGTGTTTGATCAGGTAAATCTTACCTTAGTTTCTTGCTAGTTTGCTTAGCATTGCAAAATGTTACAGAATGAATAGTGTCACTGATGGGACAGCTATCTGTACCTCCTAGTTGCTGAGTACAAAATGGGCTTAGAAGTGGGTGGGTTATCATCCTACTTTGTCTTCAGGCTAAATATCCCTCAAGTCTTTTTCTCTCTTTTTGAACTTGGGTTCTTTTTATTGCTATTCTCTGCACTTTGTTCAAATGAAGTGCAGGGTGAAAACTGGAGAGAACAGACCAGCCAAAGCTATTGCCATGGGATGTGTTTTCAGTGAGTATTTTGCTGCTTGTGTCTCCTTTTCCTCTTTCCCTTGCTCACGTCTGGCTTATTTTCAGACTGATCTACTGCAATGTATAGATTGTTTTTCCAAAACTGCACTGTGAGTGGTTGCTGCCCTTTAGCGTGAATGCTGTTGGTTATTCCTTCCCAAGTGCTGTGCCTCACCCTGCTGACAGCAGGATTTCCCCCACTCCCCCTTCCAGCACATTTCTCCAATTTTCAAGGTGATTTTCAATACTAATCCTACTGTCCAGTGGACTGGCAGTTCCTTCCAGCAAAGTGTCATAGTGTCATTACAAACTACCATCCTTCATCGAGGTCTTTAGCAGTGGTGAGTCCTACAAGACCTAAAAGGCCAACCTTTGCTGAACAGCATGGAATATGTCCTGCTTATTGTCCACAAGCCATTTTTTTGCTCATAGTGAGAACCTTCATTGTACAGAGGCTGAAAATCCAGATGTGATGGGGATGGCAGCTGTCGGGGCATAGGGAGGCCAACATCCAAGATCAGTTTTGTCATCCTGGGAAGTAGTTGCTTCCACTAGAGGGCACCTTCCAAAGTTTTTTGAGCTGGAGAAAGTCTTTCCTGTACAACTCTGGTGCCAAGTGCAGTCACATGTTGGTCATGGAATTTAATTTTACACAGAGAAGTTCCTGAAACAAGATAGGAAAATGAGGGTCATTAAATGTTCAAGTCCCAGCTGGTTGTTCCAGATCTGATCATGGTTACAGGCACAATTAATCATTTGCATTTTGAATATTTCTATTCCACTGCAGTCTGGAAAGAATCAAGTTATAACATGTTTCTAAATTACCATATTTTGACTTAGATCCACCTTATAACAGAAAATATATATTAAATAATGTGTCAAGTAGAAAACATCATATCATGCATAGGGCAAAGGAGGACTCAGAAAATGGGGTCTTCAGGAACATCCCACACCATGGCTCTGGAATATGCTAACTGGAAGCAAAATGTGATTTTTTTCCTACAGAAAATATTTGCTACAAATATATTTATTTCTAAATAACTTGTGTTATTTTGTTGTGAATTTTTGAGCAGATAGGCTTCTAATTCAATTTTCTGAAAATCTTTTGGAATACTTTAATGACAAAAATATCCTTGCATGACTGAATTAGTTTAATTAAAAATGATGTAAATTGCCAATTCTAATAATAATTTAAATCAGTAAGTGGGCAGCCTTGATTTAAATAATCTATTATAATCTTGTTTTCAATTTATGATGATAATTGTTTTACCAAAGATAGCTTGGTCCTTTACTCAAGACAACATTTGTTAAACGATGTGTATTTTGGATGCAAAGACATACAGCTATACCAATAAAGATATATATCTACATATATATATATAGGGTTTCGTATGTGTTGGTAAGTAATAACTTAACATATTCTTACTCTGGTCTTTTATGTCTCACATTTTCACTATGTAAGATGATGAATGATACATTTCCTTTCTGCTAGATGATTAATGTTTTATGTGCAATTTGTGTCAAATTATATTTAAATGGCAATAAAATTCAATTAAATGCACAGAAACATTTTAATGATTCATTTCATAAATCTACCTTCAGTGTGGTACATATATCAGAGAAAAAAGTTAATGAAAAATGTCTCATATTCAAAACATTATTTAATAAACATTTGAAATATTATCATTAATTACTTAGCAAACCTTGCTATTTCTTGTCATCATGCCCTTTAAGATTTTGAAACTGCTGGATCTCATCTGCTCTGAAGGGATCATTTTCCTAAACCAGAAGAAGAGAAAGCGTGCTACTTTTTGAAAAGAAAAATTATTGAACTGACAGTTGATTAAATGAATTTTTTTTTCCTTTGGAAAATTAATATCTGAACCTGGAAAAGAGAGTCCAAATGCCAAAACCAGTTTTATAACTTCAGAAAATTCTTGTTTCAGGTCAGAAATTGGTAACTTCAACCAATTCAGTAGTTTGCATTTCTATAAAAATTTAACCAGTAAAGATTTATTTCACAGCCATAGACTCAGAATAATTTTTATTGGAAAAGACATTTAAGATCAGTGAGTCTAGCCATTAACCCAGCACTGCCATGCCTATCCCTAAACCATGTCCCCAAGTGCCACAACTGCACATCTTTTAAATACCTCCAGGGATGGTGACTGAACTTCTTCCTTGGGCAGCCTGCTCCAGTGCTTGACAAACCTTTACATGAAGAAAGTTTTGCTGATACCCAATCTAAATCTCCCCGCTGCAATTTGAGGCCATTTCCTCTTGTTCTGATGCTTGTTACCTGGGGGAAAAGCACAACCCCTAACGGATTGCAATCTCCTTCCAGGCAGTTGCAGAGAGTGAGAAGGTCCCCCCTGGGCCTCCTTTTCTCCAGGCTGAACACCCCCAGCTCCCTCAGCATTCAACTGGAATGCCAAGCCAAAAAGATAGGAACAAACAGGCTCACCAGCTGGGTGATTAGTTTGACCTGACAAGGACTATGATGAATGTAAGATTTTTGAATAGGAGCTGGTGTGTCCAGCTTGGTTTGGAGTCCAACAGCAACCAGGGAAATGGCAGCAAAATTCAAAGCAGGTTGAATTCCCATTCTGACTGTTACTCAGGTTTGGAGCTGATATGGTTGGTTCTCNATGATGAATGATACATTTCCTTTCTGCTAGATGATTAATGTTTTATGTGCAATTTGTGTCAAATTATATTTAAATGGCAATAAAATTCAATTAAATGCACAGAAACATTTTAATGATTCATTTCATAAATCTACCTTCAGTGNCCATTAACCCAGCACTGCCATGCCTATCCCTAAACCATGTCCCCAAGTGCCACAACTGCACATCTTTTAAATACCTCCAGGGATGGTGACTGAACTTCTTCCTTGGGCAGCCTGCTCCAGTGCTTGACAAACCTTTACATGAAGAAAGTTTTGCTGATATCCAATCTAAATCTCCCCGCTGCAATTTGAGGCCATTTCCTCTTGTTCTGATAATTGTTACCTGGGGGAAAAGCACAACCCCTAACGGATTGCAATCTCCTTCCAGGCAGTTGCAGAGAGTGAGAAGGTCCCCCCTGGGCCTCCTTTTCTCCAGGCTGAACACCCCCAGCTCCCTCAGCATTCAACTGGAATGCCAAGCCAAAAAGATAGGAACAAACAGGCTCACCAGCTGGGTGATTAGTTTGACCTGACAAGGACTATGATGAATGTAAGATTTTTGAATAGGAGCTGGTGTGTCCAGCTTGGTTTGGAGTCCAACAGCAACCAGGGAAATGGCAGCAAAATTCAAAGCAGGTTGAATTCCTACTCTGACTGTTACTCAGGTTTGGAGCTGATATGGTTGGTTCTCCTGGAGCTCTGCACTTATTTTACCTTTGCTTCAGTCCCTTGTTTTTAGGCTCCCTGGTTTAGCCTGGAGGCAGCTTGTTTGGGTCCCACTGGCCTGGAGAGAAGGCTGTGGGTGCATGTCTGTGCAAAAACTGTACACCCAGAATGTTCACACTGTGAAGAAGTTCAAGGAAACCCAGCACTTCTCCTTACGACCTTGACTTCAGAAGTAAGTTCACGAGGGATTTTGCTTTGGGCATTTTCAAGTCCTGGTGAACATGTGGGGCAGAGAGCAGCATGAAATAGATGTTGTCTGTTGCATCAATGTTTCTCTTATTGAGGTAAATATGGTATGAGCAGGTGGCAGGCATTTGCAGACATTTGCAGGTCACATCTGAATTCATTCTGGTGCTGAGGTAGGGATCTTGGATGAGATCAGCAACAAGACATTTCAAAACATACTTCCTACTCAACATAATATTGCATGTAGATAACAGCCTTTCAGTGAGCATTTTCTTTTGAGTGGGATGTAGGGAGGTTGATGTTTTTGTGGGCACTCCTTTAAAAAGATGCTCTTTTTCTTGAAGGAATCAGAATTCCTGTTACACAGGTAGCAGAAAGAATTCTGCTGCAGTAGAAATGATTAATTTTTATTACCTGCAAAGTCAAGGGAGTGGCATTGTACTGTTCAGATCTGGAGGTTTTATTTGGTTTTAGGTAGAAGGGAAATAATGTTGAGGGTGGAGAGGAGGCTATAGAGAAAAGTATTTTGGTCTGTTTTGTTTTGGCAGGACAGTCTTCTGTCTCAAAACTCTGTTCTTCAAGTCAGAACAGGGCGGTGGACCAGGAGAATTCCTCAGGAATAGAAAAATTTACTCCATAGATGTTTTTAGAAGAAGTCAAGGTAATTTTTCACTATATAGGAAACATAGGAGAATTTCTTCAAGTTATAACTTTGATTAGCACAGCTAAAGTTCAGTTTCATGACTAGAACCTTATTATACATTTATTTTGGGTCCCAAAAAGGGTGTATTTCTGTCTGACATCAAACAGAATGTAAATACCAAGCTATGTCAGGAAAGATACAGAGAGCTGATTTAATGTCGAACAATCTAACAATTTGTTTTGCTCTAATGTCACCAAAGCTGAGAAGGCCTTAAGTACAAGGGAAAAGGAGCGATCTCAATTTCTAGCTGCTTACTTTGCTCTTGTTATCAGCTAGCTGGAAAGGGTGAAGTCAGAGTGATACCTGTATTTAATAGTAGGTGTGAAAATGCAACCTCACATTACGCCTGCAAAAATGAAAACCTTCTTTATAGGACTTTACTTCAGCCCTAGTTGTAACAGAAAGATCCTTTTTGGACTGTGACCACTGAGGAAATCAGAGCATAGCTTGGTTGTGCTTTAGAGCTGATGGAAATCTAAGGTCTGCCTGTTAGCTAGTTCCTTACTTGTTATTCTAAATAGCATTTTGTCTCCCTCAAACAAAATAATTGTAAGTCCTAGATTTTGGCACAGAAATGTTTCTGGGGATTTAGGGGATGCTGATTGCCCTCTTCAGAGCTTCTGATGGATACCTCTGACCCTCCAGTCCCTCTGTTTATATTTAAAATGGTGGCAAATATAACTCCTTGCTGTAGCTCTGAACTTAGCAGTTGCAATTTTCTTTAGTTTTCATTTCTGCACCTTATATTCTAATCTAATGGCTGGCTGAATGACATATGGAGCCTTCCAGTTTTTCATCCTGCTTAGCACACTGGGAAAAAGTCTGTGTATTTCAGCAGTAATCTACTGAAGAAATCTATTTTAGATAAAACAATTACGTCTTCCATTTGTTCTTTTTTTTTTTGCCTTGAGCTGGCATACAGTTCTTTCCAACTCTATAAAGGTGTTTTATTGCACTTACTAAAAATGTCAAGAATACTAAACAGCAATACATAATTTACAATAGACTCTGTAGGTAATGGAGTTCTTACAGCCACAGCTTCCTGAGAGTGTATTTATTACTATTTTACTACCTGCTGTAGTATCCAGGCTTAACTTCCAGTGATTTGGTGAAAAAAACCCACAAGGCAAGGAGGGATATGGACTGCTGCTAAAAACAAGTGGGTGATTACTGGGCATTTGCCAATTTACCTAAGATAAATGGATGTTATTAACATTGTTGACCATATTGAAGTGCTTTAATTGTGCAGAAATGTAGGCAGGAAAACATTAAACTAAAGAAATATGCTTGAATTAAAGTGTTGGGGTGCTGAAAAAAAGAAGTCATCCCATTCCCACAAGATTAAAGTGACCTTGGTTATTGGTTAAACAGCAAAATGAAGATAGTTTCCTTCCTTTTTAATGTCTGGGTTCTTTGCAGGAGTTTGTGCTGGTTAGCAATGTAGTTCAAGTTCAGATGTACAATAATCAGGATGACATGATAATGATGTAAACTTTGACAAGTTGATGTAAACTTGACAAAATGGATTTGCATAGGCACTAACTATGATGTTTTAATGTATTAAAGCAAGAAGATTAAGAAGTCCTTAGGAAATAAAAGCACAGAGGTAAAATAGCTTTCAAGCTGTGTTTAAAGGGTAAGGTTTTCGAGGCAATGTTTTTAAGTACCTATGCCACACATCCTCTACTAGGCTTTTCTTGAAGAGGGCTGTAACTCCAATTTCAGTCAGAAATAGCATTTTCTATCTCTGTATTGATTTCTGCTTAAGCAGCATGCAGAGATTTGTTATCATTGTAGTGTGTTTGCAAAGAAATGAAATGAGCAGAAGCAACAAGTGTTAATTTGGCCTTGTTTAGATTTAATCTACTCTGGCAGTCAGTACCTCACACTCTGTGTAATAGCCCTTTATTTACCACAAAAAATACCTTAAATGCTGAGACAGGAGTCAGCCTGAGTAGAGGAATATCGGGGAAATGTGTTCATGTTAGTGGCTGCCTGGGCTTGTGGTAGCCCTGAGCAAGCCAGCACACAGCTCTTTCACCACGGCTCACAGTCCAGGCACAGTCTCTTTTCTGAAACAAGGTTCCAAGATTTGTCTTGTCTTACAATCCTGTTAGGAAGTATCAGAGCAGAGAATGGCACCGCACCCACAGTGCAGGTGGCACAGCATCCAAATAGAGGGATCATGCTCTCCACTTCATCTTGCTATAGGATCTGAGGATGAGCCAGTCTTCAGGAATTTAGTCCCTTAATGTATCATTTTCATTAGCTTTACTTGAAGAACCTGTAAGTACACATGGGACCTGATGTTAAGTGCTTTGGTGAGTGCTGGCATAATTGAAGTTGTTGACTGGAAATGGCACAGAAAGAAAATGAGATTATATTAATGTCCTGGAGTCATTAACTCTTGCACATCAGATTCCCTTCTTCCATAACAAATCCTGCATAGCAAAAATGTGCAAGGTAATCAAGAAAGCCGAGGATTTTATTTCTTTTTTTTTTGTCACATTTCATTTTATATCTCTAACTAGAGGCAATAACATGTAGCTATCAGCAATCAAATGGGGCCTGAATCCACCAGAAGGACAGTGGGTTTTTCTAAGTGATCCCTCTAGATTACTGTCACCAGTGCTGTATGCTTCTGAAGAATATCTTAAGACTGACATGCTCAGTTTCATGTCTACTGCATTTCTACATGGGGCTCCCACCAACATTTGTCTGACTGGGAATAAAATTCCTTTGAAAACTCTTACTCGTGTAGACCTGCAAGACAGTATTGCCTCGGCTGGTAAGAGGCCATAAGCTTTGTGCTGAATTTTCAAGGCTGCAAGACTCAGGAAAACCTGAGGTATGCCAGGTTTGCTTTGTCTGAACTCTTGGTGACCTACCTGAGCTCTGTTTCACTTGCTCTAGCCGTAACAGCAATTTTTCTAATTGACCAGGTGTCTACAGCTAATTTGTTCTACTTTTGTTTGTCTTTCTATTATACCTACATAGTTTTATGGCTTTAGCATAATGATTTAGTATAGAGAAATTTAAGTCTGAGAGGAGAGCAGTGAAGTGGAGACACAGGACATAGAGGAACACAGGCAGAGGATGAGAAGATTTGGGGCGCAGGCTGGAACTGCAGACATGATGCCTATAAACAACTCACCCATGGCCAGTCAAAAGAATTGCAGACCTAGAGCTAGTCAAACCTGGCTTTATGGATAGCAAAGTGGGCAAAGAACAAGTGTCTAATGTGTAAAAGGCTTGGTATACCGTGAATTTAGGTGTGACATGGAGCTGCAGAGAGATTAAGAAAGAGCAAGGCGTAAAAGCATGTGCTTGTCTTTCCTCAAAACGCATTTTTTGTTTTGCAAGGATAACTAATATATTTCTTCCCCTGTAACCTACTGTATTGTAGTGTGGAAAAGGCACCCATGTCTCCAAGGGAGGAAGAATAGTAAAATTGTTGGCTCATACAGTATCTTTCATTACATTAACGTTCACTTCATTTCACACATTCATCAATTAATCAGCCAGTGTGCACAGTCCCACAACCTACAGGAATATTGTTCTTTACTCTTCAATTTTGTGATGGCATGATAAAAAAATTCATGGCTTCCTGCTCTTGGGTTCCAAATGTGGACATGTATGTTTTAGCACTCTTGCCACTGGAGTCTGTGAGTGTCAGTAAATTCTCAGTCTGAACCTTCCCTGTTGAAGGATATTACTCAGAATGTCAACTATCCATGATGTCCTTATATCTTGTTTCACATCATTTTTCTTCCTAAAACAAATGCAGCTGCATTTCCAAAGGCTGTTAACTTTACTGGCAGTGGTTCCCCCTCCAGAGATATGTGCTTCCCAAGTATTATTTCTCTTCAGTTAAGCTTCCTGCATCATCCTGCTGCATTGATCAGGCAATTAATTGATTGCTGAAGACTTGCCTGAAACAATGAGTCAGCTGTTTCTGTTCCCTGTGAGTTACTCACCCCCTGTTTTTTCAAACTCACTACAGCTCAGCAATATGGCATTCATTTGTAGTTTGGTGTAAACTGGCGCCCTTTGGTGCACATAGAATTGTTGCTTGTCTTTGTTTCACAGCTCAAAGGACAGTGCAGCCTTATTTCTAACATCACTGAAAGCTGATGGATGGAGGGCAGTAAATTGCTCTGTGTTTCTGTTTTTAAATAATGCAAAAATCAAGTGGCCATTAGATGGGGTCTGGAACTGTAAGCCTAATTCAGTTGTGCTGTGTTGTGATGCTGTGAATACACGTGCTTCATATTCCCTACAGTTATAGGAAAAGAGCATCTTGTTTCTCCTGATGCTGTGAGAATTTGTTTCCTCTGTAGAAGCTATTTGTTTAAAATGAAAACTTGGAGAATCCTAGGATACAAGAAACAAAATATAAAAAGATTTCAGGCCACCACTAAGTAGAATAATTGCACATTCAACCTTTGCCCTGTTAGTCTGAAGAAATCCCAAAGCATTCAAACACAGGACTCACAGAGCTTGTACCTGGGAGGTATGATTTCTGGTGGCGAGACATATTAGCATGTAGTGCTTTCTGTTCTCTAGTTTCAAAGCAAATTTAAAGTAACAGGGACTAGAAGATGACATTTAAAGTAATAAAAACCTGTAGGGAATGTTGATTAAAGAATGTAGTCCATTACATCCATGGTGTTTGAACAGTACAGCTTTCTGGAAGTCTGCTGTAGGTTGCAGCTTGTAGCAATCCTGTCATAGTCTTCTGAGGGTTATGGTTTGGCTCCTGGGTTGGAGAAAGGCTGATGGAAACAGTGATATTCAGATCCATGGTGGAGACTGCTTAGGCACATAAAGAGAAGGAATTAATTCTACAGTGAACTCAGGCCAAAATTTAATTTCTCTTTGTTCCATCATGAGAAAAAGCTGAATGCATGATCTCAGGGAAATGTCCATGCACAGACATGCCTATTCTGATACTGGCACAAGCCTTTAGCTTTAGATGAAGCCAATCCCAGGGTTATTTTTTTTTTTACAATAAATTCTAAATTGGAAATCGAAATATCAAGTGAATGCTACTTGCTTAGACAACATATTGATACAGAAACGTGCCTGGCTGGCTCACTAGAGAGTAAACACAGCTGTGGGATGAGTTGCAGTAAGTGAAACAGTGGAAGGGAGCACTGTAACTATGATTATTGATTGAAAATATACTTATTTATGCATTCATATGTTTTTTTATGGTTAGGATCAGGATGGAAAGAAGAAGTTTTCTGAGAAATCTATGTATGAACTTTCAAAGTTTTTCTTTTCAAAGCTGTCTTGGAGAATTATGATGTTGGTTTTTGTTTCGTTTTGCTTTCAGAAGGCGTTTTTATAAGCATTCTCATTTGCAAAGGCTTATTTTAGTTGCATCCAAGTTCCAGATATTTTGTGTATTATTTGTATGAAATACAGTCATAAGGGCTGTTCTTGATCTTGTCCTTCTGTTCTGCAAGAGTTGGGAAAATAAAATGAATGAGATTTTAAAGACAGAATCTATGGTGGTGTCCTGTCAGTTTTGTGAATGTGGTTTGTATCCATTTTGATTTAAAGCAAATAATTTCTTCAAAAACCAGACTGAAAGAGCTGAGTCCTGTGAGAGTAGTCATAGAATATCTCAAGTTGTAAGGGACATCAAATCCAGCTACTGTACCATCCTGTGTGTCCCTACAGTGAAGTCCTTGACCAATGACTGTTTTCCCCTACTTGTGCACGTATAACACAAGCTTCCCTTCTTTATGTCCTCCTGTTTATTCCTTGACATCCTCAGGGACTTCATTTGTGGCCATACATACATAGTGAAACATCACGAACGACAGCAAGGTTGCCACTTTGGTTCTCCTGTAGAGAATGAATATTCTCCTTTAGTATGTTACTGGCATATGTCAGTTTAATCAGTCCTACCTCTCTGTCCTGTCATGCCCTTCGGTTGTGACAACCTAATCTGAGAGAAGCAAATGTGTTTTAAGAAATTACCTGTGTCAAACCAACATTTCAACTTATGTTTGCTATTTTCTTCTATGACTATAGAATAGCCTATGTATTAACTGGAAAGGGCTGCTAAAATGCTTACTGCAAGGATGGGCTCATTTGTTGAAAGACTCACTCATCTTAATTTTGAATATTCCCAGAATTGCTTTTTGGGCATCTTTTGATGCTTTCTTCAAGCTTGCAACTTGATGATATATGAAAATAGCTCTGTGGTATCTATAAGAGTACTTCTGGGCTGTCTGAATGCTTACTGCACACTAGTTAGATGACGTGTATGTTTGAAAGATGTATGCCTTCTTCCAAAGAGGTGAAACTTGGCCCATTTATTGACATTATTGAGTTCATGGATTGTACTAGTTATCTGCTACCCTGTGTGTTACTCATACTTGAACTCTCTACAAGAAGTACATTCAGTGCAGCAGCCTCTGGGCAGCTCATAGATCCAAGTAAAGAGATAAAGGAGAATCCTGAGGTACAGACCACTTGGTTATTTTCATTACATCTTCATTTTCTGATTTCTCACAGATGCTTGTGAGTATCAGCTGCCTTGTGTGCACATGCTTAAGGCCATTTTCCATTACAATTTCTGTGTTCTTGCTCCATAGTTCACGATATGGTGGGCCTTCTTTGTGTCTTGTAATGTCCTGCTGATCCACAAATACTTTTGTTTTCCTTTGTTTTGTATTGAAATGTCAGAAACAATATGAGAACTGTGTTATAGCCAGAATTGTGTTTTCATAGGATAGCATGGTGCTACATGCCGTGACAACCTGTGAAGAAGTTTGAAAGTAAGGGAGTTTGCTGAAATAGTGTTGGAAGACTCATGATTGGGGGAACCAAAGCAGGTGCAATGTCACCCATATTGCCATTTGGAAGTTGTGCTTGCAGGGAAAGAATTTCCAGACAGCTCCTGGGCTTTGTCTTGGAAAGGGAGTTAATTGGCTTGCTTAAAGTAAACAGATGGGATGCGGTATTCAAGCTTGCTCCTTGGCTGTCAATTTCTTATTCAGCATTATCTGCCTATTAAGTTTAAATATTGGCAGAAAAAAGTCAATGAAGAACAAAGAGAGAACAAGTTAGAAAAAAACAGACCCAAAACCAAATAGAAATGGAAACAAAAAATGGCAATGGAATCACTCTCCATGATCCATGAGGAAGACGGTGACTCATACACGACATGTGCAAAAGGTGCCTGAGGAGAAGGATCAGGGGCTGCCAGAAGAAATGGCAGTAACTGAAGTGATTGTCAAAGATATTCTAGCCCAGAAAAACATGAGGAAGAAACCCAGCCAAACTGTGATGGCAGTGTTTATAGCACACAGGAGTGCAGCTTGATCCATTTAGAGTAAACAAATTATTTTGATCTTGTCCTGGGAAAAAGACTCAGGTGGACTTGATCCAATTAAAGTGGAAGCAGTGGAGCAGGAAGGACTGCTGTTCTTGAGCAATAGCAAGGGCAGTGGAATCTCCAAACCTCTTCTCTTCATTAGGTGAGGGGAGAAGGATGTGTGTGGCTGGGTAGCTTACCTGTTGCTGTCACTCTGGGAAGAAAGAGAAGCATGACATTAGGAAATTTGGGTCTCAAAAGTAACCAAGAATGACATGAATGGACAGATGCAATAAAAGGAAGAGATTAGTCCTGATTAGTCCTTTTGCTTTGCAAGCTTAAGAAGAAGCTTGGAGAAGCTATTTAATGACCTCTTGGCATTTTGACTTCTGTGACCTTTTATAGAAATGAGCATTTACCAACACTCTTTCAGTCTAAATATAACAAAAATGCAGACGGCTTCTCCGAGGCTTCTCATACAGTTTACCACTCCATCCCCAAGGCAGTCTGAGAAGAATGGTATTTAGTTAACTGACTTTGCTGAGGAATTTTCAAATTTAGATTTTGTGAGAAGGTAAAAACCTTGGAGGAACAGAGGAGTGCACAAAAGGTTAACTTTAGAGCTCAGAGCCAACTTCAGATTTGCAAATGGCATTGTCATTCTTGCAGAAGCCCTGGAGAGACACGGCAAGAGTAATTAGGGAGAAGTTCATAGTAGGTGAGGAATAATTAGGAGCTGCTGAGAAATAGCTGATGAGGACATCTCGGAGAATGCCTGTGAAAAAGAGCGCTGCAGCTCATATTCACATAAATGAGGTACACTTGTAATCAGAGGTTGGAGTCTAGATATAGGGTCTCTTTTTGCATCCATCAGTACTCCTCAACTCATACACACTTCCTTGCTCCTGAACCCCAGTACCTCCTTGTCTGCTGAACTCTTGTTACTTTTCTGGTTATAGTAGTACCTAAACCTGTTCTTCCCAGATGGGGCCCAGAGATGAGAGGCAGCTGGACCCAGATGTCAGCAGAACATTAATGTTGTCCTGGTATAAAGATTTTCAAGTTTGACTCTAAATGCTGTCTGCTGTTCTGTTTGAGGGCTGGTCACTAAAAGACATGATTGCCTAACATGTACTCTTGACGTGATATGACACTGTAGGGAAAAGGCTGAAGCCCCAGCACTCTTCTCTCTAAACCCAGAGAGAAATAATGCAGTCAACCAATATGGTAAAAGGCAATATGAACACAGGCAAAGTAGTAATTAGTTAGAATATGATCTCTGAGCAGTAGTTTTGGAGTGAAGTTATAAACTGGAGAGTCTAGAGGTGGTAGGTTGGCATACCATGAGTATTTGAAGCTAGTACTTCCAGACAGAATTACTACTTCTAGGTGGGATCCTATGGCTGTGGTAAAGTCTGGAGCCATTTTTAGCAGAACAAAGCAGAGCTTATACCATGGTGTCAGTATAATTGAAGCGAGGAAATCCAAGGGTTAGTTTGTTGCAGTGATGATAGGTGGGTGGGTGGGTCCATGGAGCAATACAGCTGAGCTGAGGACTGGGTGACTGCGCTCTGGGGTTTTGTGCTTGATACCTGATCTGGCTTTGTCCCAGGGGCTGAATACCAGTCAGGGGTTTGAACACATTGGGGTTGTTCTTGGAGGAGCCCATTGGGTTTTGCTTTCAGTAAAAACAGATCCTATTCATGCCCTTGACAGAGAAGCAAAGCATGGTTCAGTGGGGACGGGCAGGAGAGTTGCTTCAAAAGTGCACTCCTGGTCCCAGATAAGCACTAGAGCAGATGTGTCTGTGCCTCTGGTGCCCCTCTGTAAAAGGGGAAGGAGGTCTTTTCTACTTTCTGGCAATTAAAATAGGATAAGGCATTCTTAAGAAAGAAGTGAAATAAGTGGAATAAAGTGAGGGATTTACATTTATTTTTATCAGTGGAAAGAAAACTGTTTTTCTTCTAGACAACAACCCAAAAAATATCTATACCTGTCTATCCTTATGATAGATGATCCTTCTATTTTCATTATACTTTTATGAGGTGAGCCTATTAAAATGTGAAAATAAAGCCAAGCAAATCCACCATATCAAATAAAATGCACCAGTGCTTTTCTACTATCGAAATGGAAAAGTTTTTTCTCCAAAGGCTACCTTGCTTTTCAAATTAAATGTCAAGTATCGTGTCTCCCCCAGAGATCTGAGCTACAGAACAAAGTTCAGATTAGTCAACTACAGATTTGTGTTTACCTTAATGCTTATTACATATCAAATTACTGTGCTGTGACATGAATAAATATTGGATTTTAAAGTTATTCCATTCAGAGTTTTACTGGAAGAAATTTGACTGCTTTAGTGCAGCTATTTGGCAGGCCAAAAAGGTCATGTATTTTAAGGGAACGTTCAACTAAAAATATGGCTGTCCTCAAAGGAAAATATTTCTCTTGCCTAGTTAATCAGCACCTGTGTTGCTGAGGTGCTGCATATAGGATCCTGCGATCCAAACTGCAGTTCCAGTCACAGCGCCATTACAAGGTAAATAGGTGCTGGATTCCTTGTTTTATGAAAGGAGGAATTGCAGCACAAGGATGGGTGATTGCAGCAACAACCTGATGCCCCTCTTGGAAAGAGGAGACTGCTCTGCTTGTGCCCAGTATGATGAGGATGTCTGATCCCCTGTGTTTTTCTCCTACTTTCAAAGCGTAAAGGTGAAGAGCCATGTGCCTCAGAGCAAGTTGGGAGTGTCCCACACACTGAGGAGGGGATGGCCTTGGCCCAGAGCTACCCATTGTCTGGGGTGGAAGGTGGAGAGGTCCCCACTATGGGTGTGAAATCAAGAATTGTGAGTGGACATCATAATCTAGAACCCACAAACTTTGTCGCCTCTTCTCTTGAGAAGACTGTGCTGTTGTATCTCTGCTGCTTATTCACAAATTACTGTTCAATAATTAGACAATCTTAGCTTGTTTGGCTTTGCTAGAGTTCCCTCTCCATTCCTGGACTTGTCCTACTAAGTGTTAGCCTGTGGATCAGATTTTATGCTAAAATCAGTATGCTTCTATTTTTTTTTATGGTGGGAGTGCAATTTAGAAAAAAATAGCTTTTGCTATTTTCCCAAATTCCTTCTAGTCCACAGCCTGGTTTGATTAAGGTCTCCAGCAAGCCAAAGTAGATGTGAGTACAGAACGAGACAGTGTTATTTGTCAAAGGTCATTTAGAACTGTGAGTAAATGGGAGAAAACCGGTGTTTGCCTGCTGCTCAGACTAACAAATCCTGATCAGCTGTTTCAGGCAGCCTGGAGTATTTACACTGATACAGCCTCTTTTGGGATAAGGATCTCATAGGACTTAAGCTGGCCTTGGTTGATTAACTTCTGGTTCATATAAAACCACCTCTAAATTTGCATCTGAAAAAGACTGCTTTAATTCTGTTACCTAATATTAAATTTTAAAGCTTCATGTCAGGGGGTCATGGTTGTTTGGTAATACAGCCTTGGATAAAAATAGTGTGACATTATTCCAACAATATTAATCTTAATGAGATGTGCAATCTTACCATGTGTGTATCAAGGACACCGTACTCATACGTTAATTTTATTATGCCAGTTAATGCAATTAGTGTAGTGTTGCTAATGTAGTTAAAAGTTTTATCACTAGTCATATAAGCTCCAATAGGATAAATATAAAGGGTTATTAATGCGGTAATTTATTATTAACAAGTAGAGAAGCAGCAGAGCAATAAACTTTGCCTTCCTGCTGTAATGCCTTTATATGTCATCACATTTTGGTTTTCATAGCATGACTGTCATTTCTTACACTGCTGGCTGCTGCTGGATTTTTTCTACTATTATTTAAAAAGGACTTGGCACCCATTTGAAGATCTCAGTGCCCCTCTGTCAGTTTTGTGGTGCATAATTTTTCTTTCACTTTTTCTCTTTCCTTTTGACAGCTTGCAGCAGGTCTGACTCTTATCTGATCAGGATTCCTCTCTGTGAGAATGATCTTTAAATACCTTCAGTTCAAGGACACTGTAGAGTATCTCTTTCAACTAATATAAGGTACCAAAATAGTGAAATTTAATGAGATAGAACACCAAATTGATTGTCTCAGAAAGAGTACCTGAGAGGGTAGTTAAGATGATGTGTCAATCACTTTATCTTAACAGCTTGTGCTGTCATCATATGACATTTCTACAGAATGACATGAACCACTTGGAGTTAAAAGACTCATATTTGCACCTTTGATTTAACTAGCAGACAAAAATCATTAAAGGGCAAGGACTGCTTTGCTTAGTGGAGAGGACACAGCTTGTGTGGT
Source organism: Ploceus nigricollis (assembly GCA_013399945.1). Taxonomy (NCBI): domain Eukaryota; kingdom Metazoa; phylum Chordata; class Aves; order Passeriformes; family Ploceidae; genus Ploceus; species Ploceus nigricollis. Next base: position 65,476 of record VXBC01006942.1, on the reverse strand, counting down.
TTTAAGCAATTTAAAAGATATTGACGCCCTAGTTTAAGGACACCTTTTAGCTGTCTTTAGTTTTATTTTTCCATCACAAGTGTTAGAATTTTGAGGACAGCCTGAATGTTTTGATTCTACTGGGTCATTTGATGTCTGGGAGGCAGAAAACTATTCACAGAATAGCTATGAAGAGGCAATAAGCTGAAGCCCACTCGTGTCTCATGATGTAACATGAGTCGTGATCCAGGTAAAAATCTGATTAGATGAGGTGTATCTTTAGATTTTTCATTGGACTTTCTTCTTCCAGCAACAGTGACACAGGTTGCATGTACAATGCATATGTGAGGAAGTGCAATGCAATATGTGAGGTGTGTGGGGCTATTGTCTTATCAGATACAATTTCTGCCTCAAACAAGGATGCTGGTAAGTAGTTCTTAGGAAGGAGTTTTAAGCCTTTGACTTTTTTTTCCACTCCTTAGCCATCCAGAATCCGCATTTTGTGTGAACTCTGCTGTATAAACAGCATATAGGTTCTACTTGTGGGGATGACAATCTGAAAGAGATGGGAAAGGGATTAGGAGGGGATTATTTACTTTACACACTGCTGCATTGGGTATTATACTGTGGATTAAGAAGAAACTCCCAACATTTAGGGGCAAGCATGCAAAGAGATATAACTGTGAACACAAAAACACCTGTGCTAGGAGCTTGCCTGGAAGCAGTAGAAAAGAGAATAAAATTTGCTGTGTAAAACTGGAATCAGAGTAAGGCTTTAAGAGTGAAGAGGTTCTTGAATGATATGTAGATTAGGGAAAAACCCTTCTGGTTGACTTTAAGGCTGACTTTGTGCTGTTTTATGAAACAGGTCATATCATCTGGTTTCTTGGACTTGGTAAGCCAGTTGGTCTTCAGTCCTATCTTTTTAATAACTTTGAATAATAAGTTAAGAAGAACAATGTCTAGCAGAGTTTTTGGGATTGGGACAAAGGTGGTGAATCTTACACAGAGCCATACACAATCTGTTCTTAGGAGGATATTAATTTTAGAATATGCTAGTTATTCTGTATTGTGATTTTGCTGAAAATTTCTTGAAGATCAGTTTAGGCACTTTCTATGCTGTCTAATAATGGCAGCAGTATAGGACTGAGTTATTGGAGAACCTTCCATTCAGAAGGATCCCAAAACATCTATATGCTGCTGTGCCTAATGAGAATCACAGGACTGTCAGCCCTTCCAGTGAAACAGAGCTGTCAGACTCTCAGATGTAACCAAAGAGAGAGCAAGAGCTACCCAATGACATTTAAAATTCCTTTCAAGTATGCATACATAGTCAAATGCCAGCAATGGGGTTAGACAAGTTCATAACAAGCCTCACAAATGGGTTACTCTAAATGAGGATGTAGAGGTCTCAATAATAAACCCCACACACCTGCTTCCTCAAAATTCAACATTTTAATTGAATTTTCTGCTCTTGCTTGCTCCTCTTTGAATCTCTTTCTTCATCTCTCAGTTGTAGTTGTGCCCCCAGTCTCAATCTGAGCCATCTGTTCCACTTCTAAGATTAACATCTTCTATCATATAAGGTACTATACCCTGAGAAAAAGAGAAGAGAGATGATGACTTTCTCCTGGGAAGAAACCTTATATTTCACAAAAGGTTCAGCTGTCACTTTAAAAGAACACCTTCCCACACACAAATATGCACCTGCCACATTAGAATATTATTAATAACGCAGCCTTCTTGTGTTTGACAAGCTAAAAAAAATTACCCAAAAAATGTGAAAAGGTCTAAGAAAGGTGAGAGCAAGTCAATGTTTCTTTTCAAAATGATAACACCCAAACTGATCTGCAATAGAAAGTAATTGCATTTTAAATGAACTATTCTAACTTAACTCCTTGTATACATTGCAAATTTCTATTCTTTTCCAATTACACAGGTATCTGTTTAAGCTTGGTGAAGTTTGCAGAGTTGTGTTGACTCTTCTTAGTCTCAGCCTAGAACTACAAATCCCTGTTCCTTCCATTCTGTGTTGTTATGGTCCTTCACTAGCTAATACTCTCAGTGTAATCCCAAATTTCCAGGGGATTTGTGGGTTGGAGGAAGAGAGGACAGTGGTACCACTTATTTCGCCTGTAACTGCAGTTTCAAGCTGAGCTAGAGAGCCAGCACACCCTGTGAAAAAAGAGTGGTAGTGCAAAGAAAGGAATAGACTCAAGGTTTAGGATTGAGCCTAGTAAGTTAAGGAAGGGAGTTGTGGGAAAATGTTAAAATCTGATGAAAACTTGAAAACTGGTCTGGGAGATTTAGGCTGGGATGACAAAATAGAAACTAGAAAGAAATCAGGTAGTATCAGGAAGGAGTTCAGAAAGATGAGGAGAGGATCAGGTTTGTTTGGAAGAATCAGGGAGTCTGTAAGGAAACATGAAGTGTGATCCTGGCTGGGGCAATTTAAGGAAAAACAATGAAATGAAAGAAAAAACTGATACTAAAGAGAAAATGTCAAAGCCTCAAGTTTGCTTTATTCCAAGTAATGTCTGGATTGAAGCAAGCAAATGTGAAAGTCACTGTTCATCAGATTCAGATAGCTTTTTACTTGTGGAGAGATTTCAGCATTACACGGCCAGAACTGTGTAATAGAAGTTTGGAAGTTTTGATGCATCTGATTCAAAATACTTCTCTTGGTTTTGTCTGTCCCAATTAGTCTTTCTGCCTAACGTAGCTACTCTCAGTTTACACTGCTCAGGGACACAGGTGTTTCTCTAATCCTTCTAATATAATCCAGAGCATGAGAGTGAGGCAGGCATTGGGTTTCCATTAACAAAGAAGGATTTTGAAATCTGGGTTTTGTGGAGACCAGGACCATAGAGGCACATAAGGGTTAAAGCTTTGAGTGTCGCCCTTAACAGCTGTTCTGCACTAGTGCTTCTTTGTGGACTGTCTGGCTTAAAATAAGCTGCAGAAAACCACAGTCATGGCCAGCTTGTAACTGAAGTCATGAGCTGGGTTGCAGAGCTCCCTACACATTCAGTGCTAAGACATAGACAAAAGGCAGTTCAGACAAGCTGAATCTTCCTCTGAAGTTTCTCTCTGTTGATTAGAGAAGACCTTTAATGTGGGGTTCCTAAATCGAGTTCCTGTAGTTAAATAGAATCTTATCTGTAGGCTGGAACAATGCCTTTGGCACTGGGAAATGGCATACAGCAATTTGCTAACTTTAGTCCATCAAGGCAATAAGAAAGGCAAATACAGAAAAATTGTGCTTCACATTCTCAGTCTGCTTCACTTCACAATGGCTTATGTTTGAAGATGGCATAGATGTTTGAAATCAGGGTTTGAGTTTTGAAGATACCAGGTGTTTTGGAAGGCATTGCCTGAAACCTAAGCCATATCCAGGTTTCAACATCTTTTCCCTGATCCTGCCTCACTGCTGGAGGAAAATAGAATGTGCTGCCTCAATGAATATTAGATTTAATATGGTTCAATGTAAATACATGATTTTAAATGTTTCCTCCTGGAGCACAATGTTTCCTCTGTGAGCTACAAAGTTACATTGACACCTTCTGTGGGAAAATAGTTATTGCTGTCCTTATTGCATGTGCCCCATGGCTTCACCTACCATAGAGAATCATCTCGAGCTGAATAACTATTGATTTGACCAGCAGACTTGGGACAATGGAATATAGATGTGTTTCCTGGATCCTATAGTAGTTCTAGCACCTAGATAAATATTATCTATATAGAGAAAAGGAATATAATCATCTGCCAAATTTGATAAAAGACATGGAATAATTTGATAAAAAACATTTTCACAACTAATTCCTACACCAGGAATGTTTTAAATGTCTCCAAGGCTCTGGAAATTGGTGTTACAATTAGCTAAATTAAGTTACAAGTAATTTTGTGACCTAACCCTGTAAGACTTTATTGGAAAGTTTTATGTGTCAAAAGACAGTCCCTCTGGAATAATGCAAAAATCACTCTCTGATTATTGAACAGAATCAGAATTACAGTGATATTTTAAAGAAAAAATGCATCTTTAAATGTTCCCATCACATGGATGGTCATGAACCGTTGAGAGTGAAATTCAGGGATTTGGAGCATGTTTCCCAGAAAACTGTCTTCAGTTTCATTACAGCATCTATCAGTCTTGTTGTGGTCAGACTGAAAAGATACTCTTTCCTTCCTTTTCACCTTTTGATTTGAGGTTCTTTTCCCAATTGTTTGGTCCTGGTGAGCCCAAGCTTCCATAATACAATAATTACTGTCTAAAAAATATCTTTAGATTATGTACAAGTTTTTTCTGTTAGTAGCTCTTGAAAACAATGCCCCCATATCTGGAAATATTACCACAGTCCCAGAAATTTTACAAAGCTAATGAGACACAGGAAAGAACAGATCTGATTAATACAGAAAATAACGGTAAGAAAATGTGGAAGATTTACTGGGCTTTATGATGAACTCCTGCAGGTCATACCTGGTAATTTCCCATTCCAAATATGTTATTATTCTCAGGCATGTTTTTATTGCAATCATGTCTTAAGATGACATGTTCACGTTCTTACTATGTGTTTGCTTAAATATTAAATATGTTATAGAAAGACTTCTTCAGAAATTAAGCCTCAGCTTTTGATGACTGGTTGCAGACTGGTCACCTGGTGTGTCAGAGATACAGACAGTAGGTAACAATATGTTGTATCCAAACAAAGTTATTCAATCTGTCTTTTGAGGAAATATTGTTATCACATATAGAAATATTTTCTTGAAAATTGCTGTTTATAGAGTATTGGCTAACCCAAAAGAGACACGCTTTGCACCAAGAAGTATCTTAGAGTGAAACAAAATGTCTTAGTACTAAATAGAAGAGTATCCCTTTATATAAAGGAAAAATACCTAGTATTTGAGTACACGTGGTTTCTTAAGGGGAATAGTTATGTTGACTGAGGATGTGAGTTAACTTCAGAACAACAGAGCTATCCCATGGGCTGGGCCAACAGCCCATCTGATCTGGGATTCTGTTCCAACAGGGGCTGGTACCAGATGTTTAGAGAAGAGTATAAGGACTAAGCAGTACACAATACTTTCCACCTTCCAGATATATTGCTCATGGACTTCCTGATCTGGTGACTATTTTCAGGCCATCTGCTTACTGCACCCACTCTCCATGAATTAGTCTAGGGCTTTTAAATGCATTAGTGCCTTTCGTCTGTGCCTCCGCAGCATCCTGTGGTAATGAGTTTCACAGTTTTATTATGCATGATGTGAAAAAGTACTGTTGATGGAAAAAGGTATTTCCAGAGGGTGATTCATCCTTCCTGACTTAGCAGAGGATTAATTACCCTTTGAAGAGTCTCATCTTTCTGCATTGACATTAGAGCTTTAGTCGATTACTTCACACTAGACACGTACATTTTGGATAACTACAGATAGGGGAGAGTTATCCCAATTTTAGGGTCAGTTTAATTAAATGCAATAACCTCTTTCAGTTAAACACTCTCAGCATAATATTTTTTCTGTAGATTTTGATGATAGGAAATATCATAAAGTTTTCCACAAAGATGTACTTTAATGAAAAATTGCTACCTACCTTTGTAAGCCTGATGGCAAGGCTTTCCCTCTGCCAGTTTAAACTAATTAACTTCATGTGTAAATGAGGCCTAAAGGATCATTATAAGAAAAGGAACATTAGGTTTCATTATTTATCTTTTTTTATTGAAGGGCTTTGGCTAACACATGTGGATGGTTAAATTATATGAACTATGCTTTGAAACGGATGAACAAATTCTTGCTGTTCTATCAGTCAGTGGTTACTAAACAAATAAGTTTATAGAGAGAGAGACCCTCACTAGAATTTGGGAAATGAGCCATATATCGTTTATCAACTATATTAACAAAGGGGATGTTTTCAACATCCAAAAGATAAAAGTTTGTACTTTGGGAGATGACAATGCACACAACACTGATCATGTAGATATAAGGTTTTTAAACAAAGTAAGATGTAATGCTTTCTATTCATCTATTACCTCAACAGAGTAATTAAATAATGTAAAACTTATTTTTAATAGCCCATGGCCTAGACTGAAGAAATTATTTTATAATGAATACACGTTTTAAACACTTGGGATAAGAAATCTAAATAAAATATGCATTTACACAATATTCTGGAAACTTTATAGCTCTGAAATAGTTCTTATTTGGCAAAAGCACAGGCAACTACTTGGCATTAACTAAGTTATCTCCTGTAATTTTCATCATGGGAAATCACCTCACTGGTACTCAATTTCTAACAATAAACCTCATAAAGCTTGTTAATGAAACTCACCATTTCAATCTTGTTTTTTGGAAAACAGTTCTTTTCCCAAAGAAATTGTAAAGTTGTAGGAAAAAGCTCCAAACCAAATCAAACACACTTTTCATTCAAACTTGACTCACTCTCTTAGCTTTCTGAAGAGGTGTCATAAAAACAGTGACATTTTGCTAGCTAGACCTGCAGTAGGATGAAATAAATGGTTAAGTCTTTAATGCAAGCCCTGGGAGAGTTGGATTTCTTACTCAATGGCAGTTGCTTGGTGTCCTTGGGCAACTGAATGGTGAATGGTGCAGTCCAGATATGCCTAAGTCATTTTCCAACTATGATGGCCACTGGAAACAGTAAGGCTGTCATGGTAGTATGCCACAGCATATTGCTAGGATAGATTACTGGTGGAACAGACAGATCCAGTAATAGTTTTGCCTGACCTCTGGAGGAGGGTAAAACTGCACCCAGAAGTTAGTGTCTGGATGGTTACCCTTACTGACTTTTTGCATATGAGAGGAGAAAGACAGTAAGAGTGTGTTTTGAAGTGAATATTGGCTTGATAAAAGATGTTGGAGTGTTTAAGGATTTGTACCTAAAAGTATCTAGAAAGGCTGGATGGAAGATAAGTATAGACCTGCAAAACTAGGCCAAGGTGGAGCCATTTCCAAGCAGAAATTTAGTGGAAATTTATCGAGCAGAAACCTCACTTGTTTAAACCTTAGACAGTCTCCAAAGTTAGGCAGTGAGTGAAGTGGACTTAATTTTAGTGTCAGTCATGATCCCAAATTTCTCTGTGGCTTTAGCATTTATCAAAAATTCTTTAGCGTTTTTATCTTTCTTGTAAACATGGGACAGTGGTAGTTTCCTGACACACAACGATGCTTTAAAATAAAAGAATGATAGTTTTAAAAATACTGTGAAAATGGCAGGCACTGCTGTAAGCCAAATATATAGAATTCATTCTGAAATGGTGTCAATATTTGCTTCTGCACTGCCCAACTATCATGATTTCTTACTTTCTTTTCCTGTTGGCGAGGTTAAATTATTTTTTTGGAGGCTGCACTTTCTGTGAGTAGATGCACAGGGTCTTGGCATACACTGTGCTGACGTGCCTCATAGAAGTCAGTAATAGTTATTTAATGGTAAGAGGAGTGTTCCATGAATCTCCAACGAACAGTATTCTATATTTGCATAGAATGTTCTTGAAACAATTCTGTTTGTACAATAGTGCTTCTGAGGGCAGCAATATAAATCAAAATTTAATTGTATAAATAAAGCATTTACCCATTAAAACAATGTTATTCAGAAAATTGCTGTTATAAACTGTGATTTCTAGCACATCTGGGTGAACTACTCTATAGGAAGACATTTGTTGCATTTTTATATCTTTCATGCTTTTTTAAAGTACAGTACATTCCATACATTTGCAGATATTTCAGTTTGAGGATGGTGTTTGCCATCTACTTATTCTGTACTGCTTAATTATTGATAGTTTTGATTAAAAATTCTAGCTGTGTGTATGCGCAGTGTGACAGGGAAATGCACATCTGACAAATGGTGGATGCTTATTGTTGCCTGTTCCATTTTTAATTTTGGAATGAAAGCCAACAACATTCTGAGCTGTATCAGCAGGTAAATAGTCAGACCAAGGAAAGTGATTATCACTCAGTGCTCATTAGAAAACATGTGGAGCTTTGGGTCCAGTGTTAAGTCTGTCTGTACAAGAAATTGGTTGAACTTGCATGATGGCTGCCAAAATGATGAGGGGTTGCAGCACTTTCCCTGTGAGGAAAGGCTGAGGGCATGGGTCTTGTTCAGCTTAGTGAAGAGGTGGCTTTGGAGGAACCTAACAGCAGCCTAGTCATACCTGGAGAAAACAATGCAGAAGGGAAATGAATAGGTAGTTGGTGGGATGGTAGGGAAGGATTTAAATGTCAGATCAGGTCCTCAGGTCTCAGGGCTGGGAGGCAGGAGACAGTCTGTGCATCTTTACACACTGAACTATGTCTAAGTTTTGTTGTGATTGCTTCCTAAGTCAGTGACTGTGATGTTCTGGGGTGAAGATTCATAAGGCACAACTTCAGGAAACTTCTGTGAATGTCCTACAGTGCTGGTGTATGACTGGATGTGCCAAACATTGCCCAGTCAAATTCTGTACTGGAAGAAATTCCACTGAAGAAATTCCAGTGAAGTTAGATCAGCAGATGGTTTGGTATTTCACAAGGGTGCTTGCTTGCTAGAGTGTTTGTGGAAGTGAAGAGAAAGGAGCTGAAGGTGAGACTCGTTGTCAGTGCTTGGATGTGCTGTGTGGTGTATGGTCAAGTTCTGGGGAGCACCAAGTGCATTCTGCTAGGGCCAAAAATGCCAGGATCTCATTGACTTCTGAATATATTGTCTGAATTTAAAGTGATGTATGTACATGCCAGATGTTTGTACATGCCAGACATGTGTAAACCACACAGTTTATTTGTCTTGCTCTATCAGTATGCTGGTGATGATCCTCCATGTCCATTAATATTGATATATTCAGCTATTGAAAAAGGGCTCTAAGCAGCTTTTGGGAACAGGATTTCCTTCCAGGCTTGTGGGGTAAGGTATCATGGTTTGAGACTGAAGTGGCAGCAGACTAAAGTGGCTTGCATACCCAAAACACTTTTACTCACAGGTGGAATATCTGCCCTGTGAGGAAAGGCTCAGAGAGTCAGGGTTTTTCAGCCTAGAGCAGAGAAAGCTCCAAGGGGACCTTTTTCCAGCTTTTCAATACTTAAAAGGGAGCTTAAAAGAAAGGTGGGAATGGACAATTTAGCCTGTTGTGGTAGGATAAGGGGTACTGGTTTTAAGGTAGATTCAGACTAGATAGAAGGAAGAAGCTTTTTACAACAAGAATGGCAAAACACTAGAACAGATTGCCCAGAGTTGTGACCACCTCATCCCTGGAAATACTCAAGAACAGATTGAATGAGGCTCTGACCTAGTGGAAGATGCTCTAGTGGAAGATGTTCCTGCCCACAGCAGGGGGATTGGAACTAGATGATGCTAAAAATTCCCTTCCAACCCAAAGTATTCCATGATATATTTGGTGACAAGGCATCGTCATCCCACAGGAGACACTGTGGTGCAGTACCAGACTGGTGAGGGCAGGGGACACTTCTCCAGGAGACTTCAGGCCACAGCTCAAGCAGTCTTTGCTCACTTCTGTCAGTTAGGGGATTGGGGAGGGAGGGAGGGATATCTTCCATTGTGACTCACCCAGCTTCTTATAGCTGCTGGCTGTTGCCTTCTGGGACTTAGGGCTCACGACCATACAGCTGCAAACAGCTTAGTTACAGGGCGAGGTTGGAGGGTCCAAGCTAAGCAGCCCCAACCACACACTCTGCTACCATTAAAACTTCCTGGTTTTTTGTGTTCAATCTTCCAATGAGAAATTAAATTCTGGGTACAAGGCTATGCAGCAAATAAGAACATTTAGATGCCACATACATAACTATGAGCCACAAAACTGTGATGCAAGATCATTTTAGAGTGGCCTTAAGGCTCAGCTTTTCAAGAGCAGCAAAGGTCTTTCTGCTTTCTTTTCTGTGTATCCATCTGTCATTTCTCCCTGAGTCTGTCCTCCTTCCTCAATGCCAAGCTGCTTTGGATAATTTGTCCCAATTAATTAGATCCCAGAGCTGTTTTCAAAAGCCTGTATCATTCAATCCCCATGCTGTTGACTGCCTATTAAATGACATAATTTAGGATCCTATAAGGGAAATCAAGCATTAATTTCACTTTTTGTCTATGACCATAGCACACCAAAGAGCTGGTATTTACATGGAAGCCATCTGAAATGCTAATGCAAATAATTAACTCCAGTCTGCAGACTCCATTCAAATTGGTCACTGAACCCCACACCAATTCAAGAAATGAAACTGGAAGCTTTTTTTTAAATTAATCTTTTTTTAGTACTGATTGAAACTGTGATTTATTCTTTTGTCTGCATTTCCCTTAATTTGAAGTATAACTAAAGGAAGTCTGTAATTGCCAATCCTTTTTCTGTAACACCAAACTTTGTTGCTGTTTTTTTCTGTAATTCTTGAGGAGACTACATAACTTTTAACAAGGCTCCCCAACCTCCTTTTTATGCCCAATAACACCAGCTGTCTTCTCGTGTCTCTAATGAATGGATCTTCCTCGTCTCACTCCACCACCTCATCACTTTCATTGTGTTCTCCTCTTTGACAGGTGGTCTTGTGGGTATAACGACATCATTAAATAGCTCTAAAGCTGCTAGTAAGGAAATAGTTATTGAGTGAATCAGAATACCTTCACTGCTGTAGCTAAATGACAACTTACAGTGTTTGCTAAATTTAACTGTTTCTCCTCTGCTTGATCTCATCTATCATGTTCATAGGTCAGGACAGAGTTTCATTTCCTATATAAAGAGATTTAGGTCCACCTGAAATATTTGGGGCTCCCTCTCTGCCCTCCCCCACTGCTGCCATGGGTAACAGAAGGTTTCCAGGTAACTCACATCTTGGATAAACACAAGTAGGGCATGCACAGTACCCTGGAGCACCTACCATGGCATTATGAGCCTATGATCATGTGACTGAGTCAAGCAGTGAAAATGAAAACCCAGGTCATAATTCAGTCATCCTTCAGGAATTCACCAGGAGAAAGAGGAGGAAAAATGAATCCCCATCCAAGGAACACAGAAATCTGTACAGACTAAGGTATTTATTTCTCTGCAGGACTCTGACGTGCACTTGCACAAAGCATACAAAGGATTCTCCTGGACTGTTTTTTTCAGTGTGCAGATCTAGTTTGGGAGAGAGAAAGTGAACCTTAAGTTGCCTGGTTAAAGAAAAGGTCAGGAATACTTCAACCTGGAATGGTATTTAAGCATGCTCTATTTAATGTTAAAATTTTAATGGTAGTGAATAAAGTGCAAAAAGCAGCCAGTGATGTGGGAGCTCTGTTAGCAAAAAAAATCCCTGATGTAGCGTTTGTTTAAGATGAGCCCTGACACTCAAAAAAGAGACAGAATAAACCTTTTGCACTAATTTGAAAGCCTGATTAACTGCTCTTAACAATGACTGTGACCTGAAAGGCCAAGCCCAAGTATGCAGAGGGCACAGTCCCATCCTTTTCTCCCATTACTTAATGGCAGAAGTACTGCTCCCATCTCTGGGCAGCTGAGGAAGTGTCAAATTGGAAGTCCACCACAGGAAACAAAATCACCACCACAACTGATCCCTGGGTGAAGACTGGTCTGCTTAGATTAGAGTTTTGTTCAATTTGTAGTCAAAGAGCAGCAGACAGGCCACTGACATCCTGAGGTTTTGCTGTGGACGTTACTGCTGGGCACGATCCACTGGTGGCTGCTGAATAATGTTTGACATTTCCATTTTGCAGTTCACAGAACTATGACACCTCGTGTCAGTGTGAATAAACCTGTCACAGTCTGATACTGTATTTGAGGCAGTAGATTGAAAATTGATTGTGTGACTTATCTGAATATAAATGGCGTATTTATTTACCCCGAACCGTGGACTTGCAATTAGTCAATACATATTCATAAAATATGGGTTAGGTAAATTAACACTTGCCTATTGTAAATTACATCTGAGAATAATTTGCAGTGGCCAGAAAGTCGAAAATGCAGTTAATTTTGAAATGGATTTGATGCATTGCGTTATTTAACCATTCCCTGAATAATTCCAAGCCATGAATTTAGTTACAACACGAAGTATTGCTGACATGCTGGAGAAATTAACTTAGAAAAATTGCCTTTCTCTTCCCTATATTGATACTTTTTTGCATGTATGTTTTAATTGACCAGTTCTGAAATAAAGTTATTCAGTTTTGCCCCATCCAATCAGCCTTACATTTTTGTTACAGTGAGATCTATACACTTCATAAATTTCTGATATCTTTATCTATGCTACTTGGCTTCTTCCCTTATGAGTTAGAGTATAATGTATTATGCATAATCTAGGTTAATGTTGGCTTGCATTTCTTCTACCAGGATAAGTTATACTTTCCCTTCCTGTTGAGTAATAATTTTGAAATGTAAGGAAATGGTGGCTTCTGGGAGAAAGCACTTCATACTTTGGCTACAGCCTGCATGGAAGGTATTTGAAGCTCCACTCTGCCTGCTTTAAATCTGCACCTGAACCTTCCTCTTGGCTGAATGCCTTGTCCCTGGACTACTGGACATAAATGTGGCTAGTGCATGGTCTCCAAAATTAGTCAATAACTCTTGCCAGTGGAGGAGTGTAGAAACTGGGTAAATTGCAGGGCTCTCTCTTCAGCGTATGTCTCAGTTTTCAGTAATATGCAGTGAAGATGCTTCCTTAGCCAGTAGTGTTTTTCCTCTGTGTTTATAGCTTTTACTGGCTTTTCGTCCTATTTGAGGATGTTTCCACTGTTCTTTCTCCCTGATATTTACTGTAAATTAAATCTCAGCCCTGAGTGGCGATTTAGAAATTTTCACTGAGTCCCTGTTTTTTGGTGAAGTGCTTCCATGTTTGTAAATTGGAATTTCTGAGTGAAAATCTGCTGCTGAAAAACCCCAAAGACCGGCTCCAGAAAACATGAAGTATGTGTGGAAATGAGATATGGGTGGATGTGAATTTCTCAGTGGATAGTGCATCAGAGGCAAAGGCCAAACTTCAGAAATGACATTCCACTGCCAAAAAAATTATGATATGATAATAATGTTCTACAGCCTTTTTCTAAGTAATGTATGTAATTAAGTAAATAATGTGTCTTCAAGCAGGTACTTAGGTGTTGAAATCAACACAGGTGAGTGAGGTGGTATTCAGCCTAAATAAAGTTCAGTTCAACCACTAGAAATATGAGGAGAGGACAGGATAAGGCTTGCTGTAATTTGTACAACCAAACCATGGAATTGCAATTTCTTGTGGTGAACATTAATGAATGTGTGATACACACATTCAGTTTTGTTCTTCTGGGAATGCAGAAATGTAGAATTTTAAAGCAGGTTCATTCCAAACAGGAATCTTCCACTTTCTTGGCCTACACTGAGCAAACAGTGTCCAACCTAGGGTGAATTTTCTCTTTTCTTCTCAGAACTAACTTCCTTTAAAATAACGGGGGAAAAAGTAAAATGCTTTTGTGATTATATATCTCTCAACCACATAATAGTTCTTCTATGGAAAGCTTGAAGAATACGGAATGACTCTTTGCTCAGAGGTTATAATTTCTATCTTATCTCTTAGGTCATACAGAAAGTTTTGTGTGGAATAATGAGTATTCATCTGTCTGTAATAGCAAATAAGGGAATGTAAGGGGATTAACTTCTGGTATTCTTGAGTTGTTGATGTTTTCAGCAATACTTCCTCACTTGTTTGAAAGTGCCTGGGTCTCAAACAAGTCCATGCTGAGATACTTAAATATCCATCTGCAATAGAAGGAACCTAAAAGGCCAATGACTTCCTTTCTTGTCCCTAGGAACATGTATACATACATGTTTTTCTATCTTTATAGTGTTTAAAGTATGTTGCCAGCATGCTGGTGCTCATGGAGAAATACTACTGGAAATCATGCACATGGCACGTTGCCCAGGCAACGTGGTGTGGTGCAGATGTGTAAGGGAGAGTGTTCCAGGACTACTGAAAGGTGCTTTTTGCTATCCTGTGTAGAAGGTTAGACCTGCTTTTACTGGCTCCCTTGGACAGTATGGACTTTCCTTTGTGACTGGGATGATGAAGGTACTGAATGAAGCCAAGTGGGATGATTCTGTCGCGTGTCTCATTGCCTCACCTGTCACTGCTCTCTTGGTGTTTTCTCTCTGTCCCTCCTTTCCTAGAGATTTGCAGAACAAAGCAGAAAACATTTCTGAAGATTTCATCCCTGCTTATCTTTATTAACTATAGTGTCAAGTCCTGCCTGGGGTCAAGGAGCAGTGGTGTGACAAAAAGACAGGCTGGAAAACTAGGATCAGTGTGGGAGCTTTGGTGTGGAAGCATCACTCATTTCCATATTGTAGAAATCTCCCCACCAAGGACTTCCTTTGACTCAAAATAAAATGTACCTGATGCTGGTAGTTGAATGCTGTATTTAATTTCATTCTTCTGATTAACATCAATTCTTGAAATAAAATTATCTTTAAACAAGATGTCATAAGGTTACATTTATGAATTGGGGAACCACATTCTAAACAAAGAAATCACACTGTTTTAAAAAGTGTTACAGAAATAAAGTTAATGTTTTCTGGAGTAAGGTTTTGAAATTTTTTTGTGCCTAGGAAACTGAGTTTTAAAAAATGAATTTACTATTTTTTGAAAAATACTGATAGGAAAACTCTCTGTCTCTCTCAGTGAAAGGACAGTAATGCTGCTCCTGCTCAAAGTGAGCTGTATTCTATGTACTGAAAGTAATGGTATTTTCCTCAGCTTGTAAATTAAACCACATAAAATAGGCAGAACATTCCTAGTTAAAGAAGTAAAGTAATGCCATCTGTAGAGGGCAGTGCAAAATGGGGGATGGCATTTTAGGTGCCAAAAACTAATAAATTTCCCTCCCCCCTCTTTCTCGCTTTCTCCCTCCCTCTCTTTGTATTTGAAGACCAATGTGTCTAGTGTTCCCCTTTACAGCTTATAACGTGAGGCATGAGTTTTTAGCTCCTTTCCCAGGGAGCCAAGAATTTGCAGGCTTTTATGTTTTACAGCTCTCTGGCAGAGGTTCAGGTTAAAACACACATAAAGCACAGGTCAGCCACCAAGTAGACAGCCATAGCTATACCTCCAGAGTGCATTTTGTCTTCAAGATGCATCTAATATTAGTGATTGAGTTTGTGTCAGGAGGGAGCTTTTGAAGAAAACCACCTGTGCATCCTCTTTACTGTACTTTTATTCACACGGCAGAGTAGACTGGAAGTGCACAAATTGGATTTCTTTGGCATGAAAGTGGCCCCAAGATGTGCTCTAGGATTGCCTCAAATGCACTCCAACTGTTAATGGACCTTCAGCTCACAGGAGCGAATTAGAGCTAGGCTGATGTAAATCTCCCTGACAACTCGTGTGTCTGTCCTTACCAGCAGCAGTGTCTCTCCAGATATCTATCCTAGGATCACTCACTAATGTGGACTTTTTTTTCCTATGGAGGAGGAGGAAATGGGTGGACTAATAGGTTATTTCACTATTCACTTTTTCACATGTGCCCAGTGATCTCGCAGTCTGGCTCTTACAACAATCTGGCTCTTCCTCCCCAGCTTCCACCTCCAGTTGCTGTCCTTAGGCAGTTCCCTGTATAGAGCTGGCTCGAGTGATAGCTCAGATTTATAATTCTATCAGGCAAATAGACAGAGCATCTGTGACCACATCTGGCTGAGGCATAGATGAGGGAGAGCAGATAATGCTCAAGTCATGGATGATGGCATGGGAACACAGACCTGATTCCCTGTTAAAAAGTTTCCCTTAGGGAAAGGCTCAAGGAGCTCATCCAATCTCATACCTGATTTCTGTCCATGCCTGAGGGTGGATAAATGGACAGAGATAAGGAAGAGAACAAAGTACTTTCAGGTGGCCATGTATTTTATTCACCACTAAAGCTGCATGCCTTGATGGGGGGGGGATGGGGCTTTCTTTGGAGCCTTCTCACAGGTTAGTGCAGAATTTCCCTGCCTATGCAGAACCTCCCCAAGAACCTTACCATAGGTAGCTTCACAGAGCTTTATATTCCAACAGCTTTTATTTCTGCTTTTGACTGTAGTCTAAGATAACATTAATCTATACAGCCAGCTAGGTGGATCTCATGTCATGCCCGGTGGAAAGATGCACTGCAGGTAGAGGGCTGCTCCACCTGAAATTTGTAGGGCAGTTGTGCTCTCCACTGAATCCTTAGATCTTGAATTTGTTTTTTTTACACAACCTCCAGATCCAGATTATCCTCCAGACTATGCAATAGAACAACAACTTTTCTGGATTTGTTTCCTAGGAGAATGATCACGATATGATAGAACAAAAAATTACTTCTTTTCTGACAGCTGCTCCTAATCATAATATTAAAGGCATTTTTAGAAATAAACAATTGTTTGCAGAAGACAAACCTGCAACTCTGTAATGATGTCCCATTGCTGACTTCTGAAGTATTTTTGATCTTAAAATGTATTAGATGCTTCAAAGAAGCAATTTTGAAGGATAAAAGAATAAATTTAAGTTTCTTTTCTGGCCTTTAAAAGAACATAACCTACTGGTAATTCCAGGAGAATTACCCAGGAAAATGGCAAATGAAAGTGTAGGAATTTCCATTTTCTGAAGGAGCTATGTTATTCCTGCAATGGTAAAAAAGGTGGGTTTTCTGTTAATATTGAACGAGATGATATGCTCAGCAAAAAGTCAGAAGAGCAGATGTGTGATTTCAGGCAATCATAAACAAATTTTCACGCATCGTGGGTTAAATTGTTGGGAGAATTTATGAAGAATTTGTTTAGGAGACAAAGTGTTCACTTTATATCTCAGCTTGTTCCCTTCAGCATTGGTTTCAACTAACACAAAAAGAGTCCTGGCCTTAAACTTTACTGAAAATTGTATGACGGAGGTAATACAAATAGAACACATTTAGCAGTTTGGTTGTTCAGAAAGGTGATGGAATGGTGTACTTTGCCTATGTAACTTTATTTTATCTGCTTTGGAAAAACCTGAAATCATTGTGGTTTTCATTTATTCAGTGAGAAATATATTTATTTACCATTTTTTGAGACCTCTGTTTTCAAAAAGCTTCCGAACCCCTTCAGGTTTATAAACTTGGGGTAGTAAAGTGGATAAATAATCTGACATGTTTCTTTTAATATTGTTTATTTAATGTGTTCTGTAATATATACTGGTTTTTCTTAAAGTTGCTATTTGTGAACAAGAAGAGTCTAAACCAAAATGTAGCCGTAGAGTAGGTTTAGAAGGGATCTTCAAATGTCTTTTGCTACTCTTAATTTCAGAGGGACTGTTGCAGGAATTCTATAAAGGCTATATCCATGCTGTTAGGAAACTTCTCCAGAGAGTATTTCCCAGCCTCTAAGCCAGGGAATGCAGAGTAGCTCCTAAACCCTCTCTACAGCATAGGTTTTTGAACAGAGAATTGGTTGTATTTGCAGTGCATAGTACTTGATCAAAGTCTGCTTCAAGTCCAAAGCGTGGCTCCAGTTGCATTGCTCTAAGAAATGGTTATCAAAAATTAATATATTTTTCAGCTCAAAGAGCCTGTGATGCCTCTTTCATAGCCTCAAAACTTGTAGTTTTGTGGCAATTGTGTCCCAGAGCATGTGTTGAGAGGTTGTGTGGACACCCGAGGAGGCTTTCTGGGGAGCATTGCACTACTCTGGTATGGATCAACCCAAATTGTTTAGTTTAATTCTATACTGCCTGAGAGTTTTCTGGAGTCAGAAGTGTTTGGAGCCAGATTCCGCTTGGGGAAAGCTTAGCTAATTGCCTTTGAAAAGGTCTAGGAAAAAATCAGGACATTTAAGTTTGATCTGAAGAGTCAGAAAAGCCGGAGCTAAACTGACAGTAGTAGCACTACCCAATAAAGGTTCCAAGTTTAGTCATTCTCAGCAGAGTTACATCTAAGCATGTGATTTCTGTGGTACTTCCAATTTTAAACTGATTCTTGAGGATACTGTGACCTCTTATCCTTCTTCTTCTCTATCTGTTAGTCTGACAGTTCCAAATGAGCCTCATTTATCTTGGAATCTGATCAGGTGGTCAGAGTGAACTAAACCCAGCTTTCCCAAGCCAAAACTTGAAATATACAGTCAACACAGGACTGCAGCTGCAGTTTCTATCCTCTTATCTATTAGAATGTGTCTATTCAGTCTGCTGTTTGCACCTACTGAAATATTGCCCAACATTCTGGACATGTTTAAGTTGTTAAAATCCTTTTTTTCTTAAGCTTGAGTCTGAAAAGAGCTAATTGTTCCACCCCTGAATATTTCCAGTTGACAGCTCCTCCACTCAGTTCCATTGAAAACTTTTATTTCTACCATTGTGTTGTTTCCTATTTGCTTCTCACCACCAGCTCCCTTGATTCAAATCCATGTATTTATGTAGAGTGGTGCTGGGGAGCTGAATGGCTCTGAAAGTTGCTTGTACACCATGGAGCCCAGACACCTCTGCAGGCACGGTTATTGATCCTGCAGGGAAATGTCATGTCACTGAATCTCCAGCAGAGATCAATGTGTGAGCAGAACTGCAAAGAGCAGTGAGATGTGCAGCTTAATTTGTGTCTTCATGGTGTTCTGAATGCAACTGTGAATGAGATAAATCATATAAAGTTTTTGAACTGCCTTTAAGTGTTGGGCTTTATGCTGCTCTGCTGTAGGAGAAAATTTCTTCACTGACACAAATGCAAGAACGTGATAAGTAATAATCTGAACAGGAGCTTTTATATTTTCACTCTTAATGCATTTTACAGCCAGAAGAGCTGCATTTGTGTGCTTTTTAATTTTTGGATACCCATGAGGAAAAGTGGCTTAGGTTTTAGAAACTTCCTAGTGCTTTTCTAAAGCACTGCATTCCTAATCTTAAGCAAGAGATAATTTTCAGGGAGCGTATCCTCCTTGTCCATCACCCCAGTGCTTAGTGCTTGCAGCATGAAAGGAGAAAACAGAGACTGCTGTGCAACCTGCATTTCTGCCTCTGCCTCCCAGTCAAATAAAATATTGCCATGCCAGTTGTTAGCATCCGGGCACCTGAGTTAAGCCCACATGGTTTTCCCTTCATGCCTGTGGTCAGCCAGAGGCAAAGGTGCAAAGTCATATCTTTATTGGTATAAGGAGAAAATACACAGTTGAATTTTAAGTTGATTGATATATAGAATAGAAACTAACTGAGGTGACTGGTATTAAAGAATGGAGGTTTTTATTAGAAAAATATCACCTTTGGTTGATTGGTAGAAGATGATTAGTAGAAAGGTATGATCTGTCAGAGACTGGTGATGATGGAAAACTGTGTGGCAAGATGGATGAAGAATGTCCACTTGGGAGACTTATGTGCTTCCTAGACCAGAGATTACTGATAAAAGCATAAGCAGTGGAGATCAGTTTGGGGAATGGGTTTCCGAAGACCTCAGAGAAGATCCTTCAATAGATCTGTCTGTCAGCTGGAGAGAGAGGGGAGGAGAGAAGGCGGGAGGGGAGAGGAGAGGAACCACTTTGTGCTTGAGGCAGAGAAGCTATACAAATGGACTCTGGGCTGGATCAGTAGAGAGTACCCCCCAAAAGTGTGATGCTCAGCCATCCTTATGGATTCCCACTGCTGCTCATCAGTCATACAGCATAGAGAAGCAAGTCTTCTATGGTGTTGCCATACTGATGGTGTATTATTAAAGTTCTCTCTATTATCAAGACATTAGAAAGAGTATTAACATCAATAGATGTGGTACTGCTTTAATTAATCAAGTGAAGTGTAATTCAGTTTTCCTTCTAATATTCCATGTATGAATTGTCAACTGCTCAACCATCTCTCTGTGCAAATTGGTCTTAAATTTCCAGAGCCTTGTGTTTCACCCTCTGAAATCTACCTCTTCACAGGATTGCAGGATAGATGAGGGTGGCAGAAAGCTCTGGACATTGCCTAGTCCAACCCCTCTCCTAGTGTCTGTTAGAGCTTGCTGTCCAGAGCAATGTCCACCTTGCTTCTGAATATCTGCAAGCAACGAAACTTCTTTTCCTGTATTCCACTGGTTGTGCTCCACCCAACCATCTCTTCTAGGAAAAGAGATCTCAGTTTAGCTAGCCATGCCTTCTAGGCTGCCTGCAGACTGTGGCAGACGGGATTGGACTAGTGACATTGAACCATGCTTTTTATGTATTTTTGAAACTGTAAGTGTGGGAACCTCCTCAAACAAGAAAGCTAAGGGAAAAAAAGGCAAAAAAAAAAAAAACCAAAACCAAAACGCTTCTCATGCAAAAATACTATGCAGCTGCTTGCATTACACCCAGGTCCTACTTTTAAGGAACATAATCAAAATTAAGCTGTGCTCCATCCCAGAATTTATTCTTCACTGCTGGTTCAGGAACAGCCAAACAGCTATCTCACTTGCATTTGCTGATTTGCAATGTGGACATGAAGTGTGGGTAGCAATACTTGAGCGGTCATACTCCTCCCGTAGATACCTTGTGTACTAGAGATATGGCAATCCAATAGAACTGGATATTTGGTAAGTCAATGCCAACTGCCAGGCAGGAGGGGAATGAGTGTTGGATATTAGCTGTGGTCAGTGACAGCCAGAATGTCTTCCCTCTGTGCTACTTAAGTAGAAAAAACAGGATTAGTAATGAGAGATAGCCTCATTTATGTTTTCAGAATAATTAAGAAGCTGAGATTATAAATGGAAGAATTTAACAAGTAGATATAGTTTAGGCATGCATTGAGAAAGGAAAATAAAAACTGTGTTAAAAATAATTTCTCACTCTTTGCTCTTGAATTTTATATTCTCATGCCCGGCCATGTCTGGGAAGTCAGGTATCTCAGGAATCTAACTCTGTATAAATGTTTTCCTTGTCTGGCAGTCAAAAAAACCCAAAAAGAGGTGAGATACAATGGTATGATCTGTAAAGCACAACCAAATGTGGGGAAAGTAAGTGGTGCAATTCTCTTAATACTTGTGAGAATACAGTAGGAGTGAATACTGAATTGAGCGTCATATCTTAAAGAGATATTTTCTGAGGTTTCTGCTTGGCTTAATAATGGGCAGATCAGCACATTTTTACTTTGTAAACTTTCAGTTTTACTTTTCAATCAAAGGCCAGAAACTTTTAAACATGTGCTATCAAGATTATTTTAGTGAAGTTTTCCTAATGATGGAGGGAAAATGGGTGTTACTTTTTGTGTCATTGTCCAAAACCAATGTAAAGGCAGGCATCCTGATCAGAAAGACTATTTTTGGTGACATTCTAGTTTCTGCTATCTTTAGATTTGAAAAAAAGAAGTTCTTTTTCTCGTTAAATGTAACCTACTTGTACAACGCACTCATACTGTGATATATAATATCCTTTACTGAGGGAGAATGTGCACACAAATCTTCAAGGAAAGATAACAATTTTAGTCCAAATTCTTCTGTAAAGAAGAGAAAGGACAGGCATTCATTCAGTTTATCTAACAATCTTCCTTGCATTTATACTCTTTCCATAACGAGGAAATCAAATGAACTCCTTTATCTGTGAATTCTTTTCATATTTTTCAGGGAGGTGCCTGTGATGAGGTGGCCATTAATACCTGTGGGAAGGTTTGTGTAAGGATATAACTCTTCAGTATTGGAGTTTATGGCACCTGCTTTCTTAAGCCCTAGAGCTACCGTGGCTGACTTTGTGTAGAATAAGTGGTGTAACAGCTCAGTTGAGGCAAAAGATACTGTTTAGCAACAAAAGCATCTGTAACAAGCAATATCAAAACAGCTTCTGCTTTGAACATTGAATTAGATTGTACAGAAGATTAGAAATTAGTGGGATATATTTAGAAGTCATGCAAAGTGGTCGAATTACTACAATGATTTTCAGGAGAAGAAGGTGAAAAAGTAATTTGACCTGCATTTACAGATATTTGTAGGTGTATTTAGCCTATACTATTCATAGAAAATCGATCCTATTGAGAAAATTGAGTTGTGGAATCCCTTACACAACTAATTAAAGTTGGAATGTTATCCAAAGGATACTGCTTTTTTTAACGCAAGTGTATCAAATTAGCATTCATACAACCTCCAGGGGTTCCTTCCAACCTAAATTAAGCTGGTTTTATAAATTGATTTCCTGGTGTAAAAAACCAATTCTTAAGCAGTCTTAGGTTTGTGTGCCAGTCCCAGCTAGACAAAACGGGTACTTCACTGCAAGTATCGTTGTATTTTTAAATGGGGTTCCAAACAGTGGACTGTTTTCTTCTCTGTGATTACTCTGGCTGTGCCCAAGCCAGCTCCCATACGATCTTCACAAGTTCTATGTCTTTCTTCAAGTGTTGATGTTCTTGGTACAAGATCTGTCTCTGGAAGATCTTCTCATTCTGCATGTTTTGGTGGTGGGTGGATTATGGGCTTTTTGTGCTAAAGTATCAGCCAAAATATTAGTTTCAATAAGTTTTTAAGCAGTCAACATATTTTCCTTACTGAAGATGTTGACTTAATTTAGGTCTTCATCAACAAGAATTATGATAATCAACCTGCTAAGATCAGTCATTTTATTTGATAGGAAATTAATTTAAACAGTGTGTCATTTATCCTTAGTTTGAAAGCGAGCATCTCTTTTGTTCCCATTTACTGAACTGGTATATGATTTATACCAGATATTTACTGAACAGGTATATGATTTACTGAAGTTTTTCCTGGCTAATATTGATGTAAATGAGACCAGGGCTCTCTTCTACCATCAAGGACTTAACATAACCCTCATTAATTGCTGTTTCATCAGGCAACTGATAACATATTCTTCAGCTAAGAATAGCTATGTCTCTTTGAACCACTTTTAATGCAATTATGAAGGGCAGAAGAGCTTTAAAAGTGGGTTTAAATATATTTAAAAGTGATGGGGTTCTTTAAGTAATACACATGGACGAGACATGAATGATGAGACTTTGGAAACTGGAAATGTTAAGGCTTCTCACAATGAATACGGGATTGTAAAAATTACATGTTTTTATATTTTATCTGTTATACTGTCAGAAAAATTATTATACTTACAAAAACTTTTTAATAAGTCTGTATTACAGAACACCAGTCATCTACAAAAATATAACTTCAGTTCAAAGCTCTTTTTCCTTTTTATTTTAACATGAAAGTTTAGTGTGAAAGTTTTAAGTAAAGAGATTGGAGGTAAGATTCTATTGCTTTTTCAGTGTTTAATTTTTTTTTAAATGTTCAGAGCTTACAGTGCATTGAGTTAGGTTATTCTATCTCCTGTCAGGTCACTTCCAGTTCCATTCATGTGGGTCATATGTGGGTCACCCTACCATTAGAGAGAAGGAGAAAAAAAATAGACCAAAATAGGAAGCAACAGCTCTACAGGTTTAAAATTTTGTAGAGAAATTAATATACAGTCTGACATGAAACTACTTTTACATCATTTATACAAACTGATTCAACATCATACTGCTAGTATCAGTTTAAAAAAAGAATTATTTTCTCAGTCTCATGTAAGTAATTTTGATTTGAGTGGACGTTCAACTAAAACCAATGGCACAGATCTATCACCTACTGTATGTTGGGACTGGACTTCAGTGTGGAAGAAGGGATCCATATTCCAGGTTTCCTATGATTCAGTTTCCTTGAACAATGTATTTTACTGTTTAAGAATCTTTCCCCAAATGGGATTATTCCTCTTGTTGAGTTCTTGCATTGAAATCAGAGCAAGTTTCTCTGTGGGTTTTCATAGGCACAGCATCATTTTGTCATTAAACAGTGCTATTCTGCCAGGTTTGCATTAAGATATTGTCACCAGTTTTAGTCTAGCAGCTTTATGGATTGCTTCCACAGTGCCATGCTGATCTTCAAGATGTGTGGATGTTTGAAATCACACAAAAATGTGAGCTTCTGCTGGTTTGCAGAAAGACTTGAATGCTACTTTTGTCTAGGGAGTCTGTAACAAACCCCCACCTCTTCCCAAATCCTTCTACAGTTCATTTAATTTGTTACTAAATGAAATATTTATTTCAAATCTGGAACTTCTTTTTGTAATCTATTACAAAATTCAAAGTCTTGGGTTAGATTGAGTTAAAATAAATCTGAAATTTCAATTTATCTTATTTTCTTTTGCTTTTGACACTTCCTTGGAAAAATCAGTTATCCACTTAATTCTAGCTTTAGTGACAACTAAAGTTCTAGATAACTTCTAACTAAGCCAGTCAGTGTACACTAAACAAGTTACTGAGTTTGTTGTGGCATTTCTTTTAATACAGTGGGATTTGCATCAGCTAATGATGCAAAAAAAATTAAATTTAAATAAATGTAATTGAAATTTAAATGAATTGTCTAAAAGGTAGGCTAGGCTACAAAAAGTGATTGGGGTCTTTCTATAGCCAAAATTGAATAGGAGACTGCAGAGGGTACATAATCCCTTAAGGTAGGAAGAATGAATCACCATCTGGAAGCACCTGTTCCTCTCTGCAGACTATGAAGATAGAGAAAAATCAGCACAGACTAGGTGCTTTAACTTCATTGTCACTTCAAGCAATTTGAATTCATCCTTAGCATCACTAGTGCCTTAGGAGAATTTATACTGAGTGTTTTGTGCAATGTGTCAATTATTTAATGAGATTGAAACAAGCTATTAAAAGATTTTCACTGTTATTTTTGGTATTTTTGAATTGAATGTGTGTACTTTAGGTTAGCAATCCATTCCAGATTGGAATCCTGACCTTTGTATTGCTAAAAGCCATGCTGGAATGATATATTCCATCCAAATAAAGAGTTTTAAATGCTCCCTGTTTAAAAATTTAAATATTTTTTCTATTTGAATCTTGTTTCATATTTTAATAATGACCTGAATTATTTAACAGCATTTGAGCTAAATAAAAACCTCTATGACATGCTTTCTCCTTTGCCATTTGAGACACTACTATGCAAAATAATGTCTGTGCAGATGAACAGAGGGCTCCCCTGTGACCTGTGGCGTGTATAATTTAATCACAAGACTTTTGCTTATGCAGGCACCTTAATGGCTGAGGACAGAAATTGCTATGAAGGTTTCTCTTAGTATGACTGTGACTCTGTACTATTGTGTTAGTTCTGTTCATTTGTCCTTGTTACAGTGCTGCAGAAATCCTGTGCCAGGCTGGGGGACAGGGAGGATGTAGAGTGAAGGATATATTTCCCCTCTGGTTTGTAGATATGCTGCTTTGAAGCCTCCTGGGAGCTATATGTCTGACATTTTTCTCCTGCTGAGCTCTTTAGAAAGGGCTTGCAAGATCTGATCAAACAGCTGTGGCTCAAGAAGACTGGCAGACAGCGTAGTTTTATTTTTCCTCAGCTCATAAACCTGCATAGAGCACCTGTAGGATTGCTGAGTCTTGGGTCTGCAATACGTTTTTACCAGGAGATGCCAATGAAAGCTATGTTTCCCTTCTGACCTCAACGTGAAAATAACAAATGATCCAAGTGCTGGGACTCAGCCCTTGGCTGTCTTGAGCTGGTACATCTCCAGGGACACCTGTTGAGCTGTGTGTGTTGGCCAGGCCAGATGCTATCCCAAGGCTGTTATCATGCCACAGAAACAGAAGTATTAATCTCTATTGCATAGTTGCTATTAAATTATTGAACAGAAGCCAGAAAACAGTTATTCCTTTTTGTTGGCTTGGGGAAAACTTCTACTTTCTTGTTTTCCATAAGGAGATGAGGCTGAAACATTATATGATGATATTTAGAAAATATGTTTAAAACTGTCTTTGAGATATTACTTTATGTAATTGAATTCTTAGATTTTCAGTGATAGCTATAGCTTAATAGTGGTGTGGACTCATTTTCTCCCTACTTGTCATTACCACTGTTACATTTCTGCAGCCAAGCTGAGTTCTGAGTTCTGTCCTGTAGAAAGCCAACAGCTGCAAAGCAGTTCTGAGCTTCTTCTCCTGACATTGATAGAAAAGCAACTGAACTTGGAAGGATGAAGGGCACATCTTGTCACCTTTACCAAAGTTACAATTTATGAGATCACGGAGGGAGACAAGAAGATAACAGGAGAAGACATGCACAACACATTACTCCTGAGAGTACCTGCATGCCCACGTGGTTCTTTTGCTCACACTTGTGTGGTGGGTTGACCCTGGCTTCATGCCAGGTGTCCACCAAAACCAGTCTATCCCTCCCCTCCCTGGGCAGAGGAGAGAAAATACAATGAAAGTCTTGGGGTCAGCATAAGGGCAAGGAGAAATCACTCACAAACTGCTGCCATTAGCAAAACAGACTCAATTCAGGGAAATTAATTTAATACCCATCAAAGAGTATATTTTGTTTTGTTAGTGTTTAACAGGTAATTGCACATTAGATCTGCCGTGCTGAAAAGTAATTATTTAATCTCTGGTTCTACTGGTCAGTGCAGACCTGAATGTTGCCTTAATTACTGACTAGTGTGGTTCTCTGTCCATGGCACCCTGTTTTCACAAGATCCAGACTCCCAGCAGAGCTATGGTGCTTCAGGCACTGCTAGATAGGTGGGGATAGCTTTGGGTTTCTTCTAGGCTTTTGTAGAAGTCAAGTTCCCAGGCTCATATATAACATCATTATTGCTTCATCAACCTGAGGCCTGGCATCACTGGACTGGGATTGGTGTTTTAGGATTTAGCTAAAAAGGATGTCAGCACAGACTACAGCAGTGTGAACTGATACTGCACTGAACCATGACTACTGGTTCAAAGGATGCACAAGTGTCTTTGTCTGTGATGAGGATCTTAGGCATCTTCAAATGAGGCTAGACTGAAAGACCCAGACAGTTAATTCTATTTTCAGACTTCTGCTGTTAAAAAAACACCAAAGGAACCTTTATTTGTTAGAAAAGGGAATCTCTGAAGAATGGGCAAGTCTTTTACTGTCTGATCCTTGTTTTGTGTCTTGGAAATCATTAAATAGGAGTTAATATATCGATGCTAGTTTGATTTCATTTATGCAAATGTATCTTAATTAAAGTCAGCCATCCTCATTTGTAGCTGAATCTCTGAGATCAGAATCTCACCTGAGGAGTACCTTATTTGGATGCAGTATTTCATTTCCATACATGGTAAACTCAGGCATAAATATTAATCCTCTACTCACATATTCTTGTTGATATGATTGCTGATGTTTTGCTTCCATGCAGATGTGACATCACTTCAAGCTTTTTCTATCTTAATAATTTTTTAAAAAGCAGAATGAGATTGTTTTGGCATGACCTCTGTAAACTACTGGAAGGCTGAGACAGCAAATCTGAAGCAAAGGAGCTGACTCAACAGAGCCAGTTATATTTGTCAGGGCTTATCGTTGCAATTTTTCTAGGATTCTTGGCTCAAAAACTATTCTACACACACACACACACACACACATGAGGTGTACATAAATAGAAAAATAGGCACAATGAAGATCAGAAGTAACCATAAAAAACTCTCTTTATTCACTTTGCTTGTATTCCATGTAGCATATAAGAATTAAAAAGCAAAACAGAGTCATTGCAATGATTTCTTTACCATGCAGACACTATATACTGTTGTCAGGTTTCATCACTGTACACTCAGATTTCTTTCTTTCCTTTCTACTATCTATTGTGATTTCAATGGGTATTTGATATGTTGCTATTTAGGTCATGATTAGAGAGATAGCTCTTGAGCTTTTTAGCAGCTGTCAGTTGTAGTGTTCTAGTTGTTCAACACTTACAAATGACATCAGGGACAGTAGAAAGGTGTCATTAGATTACAGACAGATCATTTATAATATTTCAGCATCTCCTCATATGTTATATTTACAATGGCAAGTGTTTTTAAGGCCATCTGGTTAATAGCTGTTCAGCATAAAAGGCAAGGTGCAGGAAAAATTAAAAGTAAGTTACAGGAAAAATAAAAATTAAACACACAGATACCTAAACTGTAACACAGATAATAGAGCCACTAAGAAAGACCAGTCACTGATCATTGGGCAACTGATGAAGCTATTCAAGCACACCCTTGGTGAGATTAAATCTAGAATTTTGTATCTGGTAAGAAGGGAAAATAATTATCCTGATCATTGCAATCTTTCCTATCTTCCTATTAAAGTCTATGTCTAACTATTTTCTGTGTGACCTTGTTCTCTTCTCTCTCTGGACATATGGTGGGTGATTTGATAGTGAACTTCAAGCAGGACTAGCCAGTGAGTAAAAGGAGCCTGTAACCTGGAGACATCCAAGGTGGGAGATGGAGACTGGATAAACAGTACCTGGGGTGTGTGCATAGATTCTAGATGGATTTAAAATGTGGTCTAAGGTTTGAGGGCATCTATAAACCTGAGGACAGATTGAAAATAGAGCTCCCTAAGAAATTACAACCCAAAATTCTAATTTAAGCACTTAATCCTGTTAAATTGAAATATACTTTCTCCCTGCAGACAGTTATCCTTGAAGGTGACAGAAGATGACAGTCCTCCCAAAATGCTGCAGCATGGGTCACTCTTCCATGGGATGCAGTCCTTCAGGCACAGCCTGCTCCAGTGTGGGTCCCTCACAGGGTCATTTGTTCTACCAGGAAATCTGGTCCGGCATGGGCTCCTCACTCCACAGGTCTGCAGGTCCCTGCCAGGGCCCTGCTCCAGCACAGTCCTCCTATGGTGTCACAGCTCTCTCTTGGGCATCCGCCTTCTCTGGTGCAGGTCTCTTCCAGGGGCTGCAGGTGGATCTCTGCTCCCCCATGGTCCTCCATGGGCTGCAGGGGTGCAGCTGCCTCACCATGGTCTGCACCATGGCCTGCAGGGGGATCTCAGCTCCAGCACCTGGAGCAGCTCCACCCCTTCCTTGTGCACTGACCGTGGCGTCTGGGTAGTTGTTTGTGCAGAACTGCAAAGACAATCATCACTGTTGTTATTCATCATTGTTGAAGACTTGGGAAAGACCTGTGATGTAGGCATGGGGTGGTGAGCAAGAGAAGACAAACATTTTAAGAGAAAAAGGTGAAATTGCTGAAAGAAGTCATGTCAAAAATTATTTTCAAATAAAACCACATTTCTATTTAACCAAACTTTTTCACCGTGAGTAACAGTCTTTGGCTACAATGCAATACATTATGAAAGATGCTGTATGATAAGGGTGATTGGCCTACAGAGGAGGGAGGAGACTTGAGGCAACACAGCTATCTCTCCCCTGTGTTACTGATATTTTATTTTATAGAGGCATATTTGGTTTTCAGTCAACTATTTCAAAATTTTTATTCATATTCATTTTCTTTTTATTCATTTTCACTCAATAAACAGCTTAACCTTTAGTGAAGAGAATAAACTGCCTTATTCCCTTCTGATCTATTTTCATCCCTTTTGATTGTCAACAGTAATGAATGATAAAGCTAATCCAGGAGATGTCTGTGGAAGTTGAATCCATGTGGGATACCAGAGAGTCAGCAGGATCTTTCTCTCCTACCACAGGAAAATCTATGTTTCCATCTGAGCCCCAACTCTGGGCTCTGATACAATTAAGGAAATAGCCTTGTTTAAAGGTCTTTCCCTTTGTTGACCTTAGAAAGAAACTCTTTCCTATATGCTTGTATTAATATCAAAGGATAGTCTGTTAACAAGAAATTAACTCGTTAACTTCTATTAACTATAGTCTAAGAATATAGTCTGGGTCACATGTAGGTGCCTATACTGGAGACACCATGAAATACATAAAAAGAACTTGCATATCTATTTTTCCCTATGCTTCAAAACTTTTCTGCATTGTCTAAAACATTCTACCCTTCAAACTTGGTTCTTTGCTTGTGGTACCCTACTTTTGAGTAAATTTCCTGCTTTGAACAAGTGTTAGTGTTAAAAATAGTCTTGGTTATCCATAAAGTTTTCATCAGCTTTCCAGCGTTTACTCAATTTATTGTAACTGACTTAGAGTCAGCAGCGACCCACCAGTATATGGCTGTGTCTCAGTTCTGTGGACGAGAGAGATGCGAGGTTTCTCACTAGGACTTGTCATGAGCAATGATGGCACAGAAGTTTGTCTGTAAAGAACCTGCTGGATGTCTCCAGGAGCAGCTAATAAATTCAGTGTGTTTCAGTCAGGAAAAAATGTCAGAGAATTTGTCTTGTGCAGAGAAAGGAAAATCAATCAGATCAATACAAAGTAACAATATTATTGTTTTATCCCAGTGAAAGTAAACTACTGCTGGCATTACTGTAGTCATCTTGTTTTTCCCCTCAGAATATTATCTGCATGAGAGAGTTGCACAGTGATGCTGCTATGACCAGTGAGGATATGACAGCCATTTAAAGCTCCCTGGGGCAGACCTTTGATACTGATTCTAGTGTTACATGTGTAACACTAGGATAAAAAGTGAATGAAATAAATATTTCAGAAGAAAAAAGGGAAAAGAGAACCAAAATTGAAGAGGATAGAAATATTACAAAAACAAGTGCTCCATGGGCCGTAGAGGAGATGGGACACAATTCCATATCTCATTGAGAGAAGCAATTGAGTCACCAAAAGTCCAAGAGCAGAGTTTTAAGGATTGGTTGGAAAAAGAATAGCTGGTTGTTTGTATTGTCCCGTGTCCTCCTGTTTCCCTCCACAGCTGTAAATAAAATATTCCTGTTTTAGCCATTTGACTCATAATTTATAGGTGAAGAATTGTGACTTAGTAAGTAATCAAAGATTTTCACTTAATGTGTCTGGGTTTCTTAGAAGGGTTCAAGTCACCCTTTACTTGAGACTTCAGAAAATGAGCCTGGCCCTTGGGACTGCCAGTTGAGGCTTGGCAGAAGAGTTATGTGAATACATCTGTATATATTGTGTGGCTTTAGCCACTGTGCAATTTCCACGCCACATGGTGGCTGGACTGACTGCACAAGCTATGAATTATTACTGCAGTGGAGCCTGAAGCAGGATTTGCATTTAGAAAGCGGACTAACAGGAGTTTTCCCTGCATTGACCCAGGTCAAACATATCAGCTGGAAGTTGTTTCTTTGCATGACTTAACCTCATTTGCAAGCTTTAGAGTATTGCTATCACTAATATTGTCTTCTTCCTAGCAGGGAATTTTGGCTAACAACCCCAATTCCTAGTTACCTGGAATTTTGAGTTTCATTAAACTTTAATGCTATTTTATTTCAGTCTGAATAAACTGATTTTTTCCTTGTGGGGCTATTGCTTGTTAAGCCAAAGCTCCCAGGATCTTCTGTCTTTTCCCTGGAGTTATGACTCTTTTTTAGCCTATAGCCTGGACACAGTGCCAAAGCAAAGCCTATCACAAACCCAGGCATCTTTTTTGTTGAGTTTTGTTTATAGAAGTGACATGGAGACCCAAGGCACGGGCTCAAACACCACTCTATCCCTGTCTATATCTTGCCATGTCTTGCAGGGTCCCTGTTGTGGTTTTCGTCTCATGCAATCCAGTGCTCTCCTAGACAATGGCTGGGCTATCTTCATCAGGCAGAGTGAATGAGATCATGCAGCTTTGGCATGCATGCACTGTGTAGATGACAGTGCCAAGCCACTTGCCCTTGAAGCCAGAGAAAGGGCCCTGTATTTATTAGTGAAATCTTAACCTTTAAGTCTTACCTTGAATTTGCTGAGAGCTATAAGTTACTTAAAGACTCAATGAAGTTTTTAAATGAAGCTTAGAGTCATTAGTCTCTCTACTTGGGCAATAATGGAGTATAGTTATAGCACCTCTTTAAAGTCACTGCTCTCCTCCTGTAGTGACTTTCACACTCCAGGTTCTGAGGCACATTACAATGGATAGTATTGATCACTACCAGTGAAATGAACCATGCTCTCTGCTGCTGTGCATCAATTAGTAACCTGGATGCAGCAATGCTGTGTAATTGGGACAGTGGTGATCCACAGGGAACATAGGTCATGAAACTGTCCACTGATGTGGTTTTGCTCTTTAGCTCATAGTTGTTAGTTCAGCTGGCTAAGAGGTTGTACACAGGAGTTTTAGGGAACAAAGTGAAAAAGAAAGGTGCAGCTGGTTGAAATTATAAACAAGTGTGGTTAGGGAAGATGTGCATTTTCAAGCCTGAGGAGTTCACTCATGTTCCTGGAAGAAGTAGTACAGAGCAAATGATCAGGACCTCAGTACCACATCTTGTCCAGTCGCTGGCACGTTTAGAAGCAAAGCACTCTCTCCCACCACAAACAGGACACCAATTCTCAGTCAGAAGGAAGAGTGCCATTCACAGAATGACAATGACTTCCAAGAACTGAGCCAAGCAAATCCAACTTCAGGGTCAAAAGTCAGCAGAGATAGCAGAGGTATGGTAATGACTGTGTGTTGCTCCTAACCTTCTGACCAGAAGTCATTGGTAGCTGTGTTTGGTAATGAGGAAAGCATTTACCTAGATGAAATCAAGTAATATATATACGAGCAACATGAAAAACCATTGTGTATTTGTATTTTTACTCCTGAAAAATGAGGATGATTTGCTGTGCACTGAGCTAAATGTGTAGGCTGTGGATATTGCATTTTGATGTATCAGATGGACAACATTTCCTTAGAGGTAATTTGTGTGAAAAATTTAGAGTTTCAGGGAAGATTTTTTGTTTCTTTCAATTTGTGTTTGTTAAGCTAACATCAGGCTCATAGTGCTTGGCATGGACTCTTCAAAACACAGCTAGAAATGCCACTAAAGCTAATAATTCAACTACGTTTTGCTGTATAATGAGTCAATCATCACATTAGTTTTATTGAAACATATGCAGCATCAACCAAACACTGCAATTTGCTCATCTGAATTCCAGCAACATGAAGACATTTAGAGGCACTTGTGTTGTATCTTGTTCTAATGGCCTGCAGCAGCAAAAAATGCTCTTTTTCCTCTTAGTTGAGGTCCCCTGTTAGAAGAGACTGGGATCTTTGTAATCACTATCAGTTCATGGCCTTTGCTTAAGAATCTTTCTTGTTTCAGACTCCATAAATCTTAGTCAAGATTGCTGCTAGTGGTCTGTTTTTCCTTAGTCATTTGAAATATGTATCTGTTTTCCTGTTGCATTAAAAGGAGTAGAAATATATGACATATGCTATACTGCCACTGTGTTGCCATCTTCCTGCTGTTGGAACACAATACTTTCCATTGACAGATCATTTTGTGTTTGGCTCTTATCAGAGGGAAAACTTTGTGGGAGTCACATCAACAGCACATTCCTCATCTGGACCACTGGGAACAGTGTCCTGGAAGAAGTGTCTTGGGTGTGGTGTTTGATATGAATACAGGCCACTATTTTAATGCTTGTTCTGCTTCTTCTTCAATGCCCACACACATAGTCACACATTTGCATTTATACTGCATGCACATCAAGCCCATCAATTCTGTTCCTAACCTCTGCACACCCATTTCTGGTCTCTGTGTTGAGGGGTTTCAAATGGGTGTCGCTGGCAATGGGAAAGGGTCGTGTCAATGCTGCCAAAAGATTCTACTGTGAGGGGTCCTTCTCAGGTTTAAAACAGAAAGACTGTTTGAGCCCTAAAACTTTCAGCCCTCAGGCAGCAAAAGTATCTTATTATCTCTGCTGCACGAGTGTTTTTAAATATATGTGTTCTGCTTGAAAATTCAGCAGAACACAGCAATATTTGCTATGACAAGGAGTTGAATTCCTTATTATCCTATCCTATTCCCTCTTACTGCAGCTATGGATATCTAGTTTATAGCTAGCTCTTTTAACTTTTCCTAGAAAATCAATCCTTCCTGCCTTCTAATTATTTTAGCTGCTCTTCTGTGAATCCCCTCCATTCTTGTCAAATTTTTTTTTGAAAGATCGTTTATATATTTTCCCTCAGCCACTGTTGCACGTGGTGTCTATGCTTACTATGCTTTATCATCAGGTTGTACCAAGCCTCAGTAAATGTGTTCCCTCATTGGGCCTTTCTAAGTTTGCTGCCTCAACCAAAATCTGGGATGTGTATGAATGTATTATGAATTTCACCTTTTTAATTTGCCTTCACATTTTTTATTACTTGCTCACCTCTCATTTGTTATCTGCCTTTGTGCATTGAAAATTCATTTAATAAACGCTGCTTTTATTTTATTTGTAATAAAGTACCAGTGGCAGAAAGTCATCCAAGCTAGAGACACTTTCACACCACTGTTCTGTCATCGAATAAGAGGCAGAGATCTTGTCTTAAAGAATTTGCAGTCTACATAGATGGGAGTAACAGAAGTTGGGAGAGTGTATGTTAGAATATGCATTTTAAATAGAAGAAATAATAGTAAAAGACAAGATGGACCAAATTAGGTGGTTTCCCCAAGGGTTTACTTGTCACAGAGAGCTGAATCCAGAACTTCCTCAGGCCTAACTTGGGACCTTTACCTTACAATCATTTCCTTGTCAGGTCATCATTCTGTCACTAATTCTCTTGTAGAGTGACAGCAGATCTTGCAGCACAAGTCTTTCCACCACCAAAGTTCCACCTGTATGTTTTTAAGTAGGGTTTGATTGCTGTTTAAGGAGTGAAAAAACTGGGTGTTATCCTTAATATGATATATGAAATTACAACTTGGATTATTTTTACTAGGAAAGGTTATCTTGCAGTAGAGGAGAATGAGTGGAAGTGATATTAGGATTAAAACTAAGTGGCTAAACTGGCTTGATATTTGTTACATCTCCATTCTAATTTCTTTCCCACCCAAGCATATACCATCACCTTTATATCTAAATAAATTATTTATCTTGGTAGAGTGCTGAAGTCAAAGTGACAACATTTAAGAAAAAAGGTTGTCTGAAGAAAAATAGCATTTCCTTTTCTCTTGTTTGCAGTAGCATTATAATCAGTAAGTTCCCTGAAATCCCTTCAGAAGTATCTAGACAAGACCAGAGAGGAGGAGTGGTAGAATACCATGATACAACTCCTCTTCCTGAGTCCTGGATACCCCAGGTTCAATTCAGATGTCCATTTTTGCTAGCTTTGGCTGGGGTGGAGTTCATTTTCTTCATCTTGCTCTCCTGGAGATGGCTGAACACCTGCCAGCCCATGGGAAACAGTGAGTTAACTCCTTGTTTTGCTTTGCTTGTGCACGCAGCGTTTGCTTCCCCTATCAAACTCACATCTTTGACCCTTCCAGTTCTCTTCCTGATCCTGCTGGCTGGGGAGTGAGCAAGCAACTGTCTGGGGATTGATTACTAGCAGGGGTTAAATCACAGCAACATTAAACAAAATAAATTCACACATTACTCATTCTCATTTTTTAGGTTTTTATTCTTTATTGTGACTTGAAATCATGAAGGTTTTTGCCTACAGTAATGTAATAGGTACAATAGAAGAGATCTAGCTGGTTGGGAGCTATATTAAAAATGCAGTAGGTAGATGTATTAAAAATGGAGCAAAAATTGCTGACATAATTTGTTTTGTTTTGTTTTGTTTGGTTTTTTTTCAGGTTTAGGTTTACATAGCAATAAAATCTAGAGCCAGAATGCTCTTAGAAGACATGAAGAAGATGTACTGATAGGGAGTGTCAAGGGTGTCAGAAAACTGTCAAGTGAATGATTTTTTGACAGCAGTTTGAGACAGGCTATTTGTATGCCTCTAATTAGCCATACAAATGAATGTATGCCTGTTAATAGGAAATGATGTAAATATGAAAGAATAATGGTTTCACTAATAAGATGAAGTATTCTAAATGTTTCATGGGATACTAGCACAAGAACAGAGTTTAAATAAATATGAAAATTTTCATGTCATGGACTGTAAAAGGATACAGTCTTTGAAGATCTCCCCAAGATGTCCTTTTCAACACTTGTTTTCTGGCTGGTTCTGTAAGGCTGAGGATATTGTGAAAATGAAAGATGTTCAAACTGCCAGCCAGTTTTTGCTTTTACAGCTCCTTGTTTGATTGCAGTAAAAAAGTCAAATTTGCTTTTTTGATTTGAATTTTTTGGTAGTATTATTAGCATGACAGACTGGAAAATAAATTTAACAATGGTGGCAGGAAGCAATTGATCATTATCCAATCTCATTCTCTTCTGATGGCCAGCAGATCAGATAAACTATAATAACCTCTGAACCAGATTCTTCCAACAAGTACAATACTAAAAAAAGTTTTTGTCACACACTTCAGCTTTTTCTTTCTTGTTTCTTATGGTGTTTTACTCAAAACCATGCAGGGACAGAGAATTATTAAGATAAAAATCAAAACCCTCCTGGAGTTAGGCTCATCTGACTTCATCTCCTGTAATGTTGGAGTATCTTGTCTTTAGCTGGCACCTCAGCAGCCAGCTATCATCTGGCCTCCTGCTGAATGCTGAATTGTTTATAAAAACACATTTCTCTCTGCATATGATCCAGATGCTTTGGAGGGAGAGGAATATATTAGGCATGCAAAATAGATAGGCAGCCTTTTCAAGTTTCATGGGTCTTGGTGAGAAATCATGGGAATTTAGTGGCAGGAAAAATAATTCAAAGTCTTTAAAGCTCTTTTGAAGCGATTTCTTCAAAGCCCACCTTTTGCATTTTACTGTAAAATCCTTAAGCGTGAAGATGCAAATCCAGGCATGATGTTGTATCGCTCAGGAATTGTATGACTTAAATCTACTGTGAATGAACAGGCAGGCTGAGATTCATCTCACCTGCCTAGAAATTTAGACATCTGTGCAAGCTATTTAATTTCTTTTATCAGTGGGAGATGAGTACCTGAAGGGAATAGTTCATCATGTCCTAATCTGGGTGTCAAGGAGAAGTGGTTGGAGTCATATTTTGGAAGTGCATTTCTCTGTCCTTTAAATACAGGTCACTAACTTGAAGCAGATAGACACCTTTCAGATGACTGAAGTCAGGCTGGGTGGAGTCCACTAGCAGTGATATGCTAGTGAGCATCACGCTGCTAATACTTGAATATTCCACTGAAGAAGAGATAAAACTGAATCTAAACCTTCTGACCCATCATTTAAAAGCTCTCCAGGGAAAAGGAATAGAAAACCACACTTTATAAACCTATCTATCTACATCAACATTGTGAGAGATGAGGGAGAGTTCATTTTACATTATAAACTCAGCTCCCTAAATCTTTAAGCTACCTGTAAGTTATTCTGGTCTGCATTTCATAAACAGAATTATTCATTAGACTGAAAATATTACAACATGAAAAGTTTTGAAGACAAGATTTATTTCAAATGAGAATTTAGTATGTGAATTTTGAAAGTGTTCAGTGGTCACTGAACAGCAGCTGTTTCTATGACTTCTACATGTCTTTAATTTTAATTTCTGAATGAGTTAGTTAAAATAATCAGAATTAATTTTATCCCTCTCAGGATTTTCCTTCTGAAGAAGACAGTTAACACTCATGCAGCAATGGGAATGGACTCAGGCCATGGCAACTCTCCTTTGAAAAATGACAATTTAATATTTTTAAAGCAACATTTTAAAACAAATTGAAAGTAATCTAAGATCTATTATACATGACTTTAATTTGTTAGAGCAAGAAAAATATTTGGAAAAAGAAGTGATCAGTTATTAAGTGAATAAGGAGTAGATTTGGGGTAATTTTATCCAAATCTGATAAATTGAAAAATCAGAAGCAGGTAATATAAGGCTTGGTTTGGCTTGTTACCACTTCAGCTGTTCTGTCAGTTTTTGGACTTCTGTCCTGCTGTGCAGGAAATCTGGATTAGTGTGTGTGCAGCAGGTTTTCTGGGGTTCATGACACAGCGGTGTTTGTACTGCAAGTGAGGTAATAACATGATGGCTTTCTGAAATGTGGTGTTTTCACAGGAACACTGGGTCCTAATGAAGTCCCTATGGGCAGCTGGGTGATTTAAATATTTTAATTCTCATCCATCTCTTTTGTAGCAGTAACTTGTTTACCTTTTACTGCTGCGATAGTAGTAAGAACTGCAGTACATGAGGGTGGGAACAAAGGGCTCTTGTCTAAGCAGCAATTTTGGAGGCACTCTGTTCAATTTGTTCCAAATTTCTCCCTGATCAAGTTCCTTGACTCTCTTCCTCAAGGATTTGCTGCCAAATACAAGAAATAGCCACTTGGTCTCTCTAAAGCATATAAAGCAACCAGTCAACCTGAGGAAAACCAGTAAAATCTGCTGGTTCATTCTCTCTCTACCAGCTGAAAAGATACATGCCCATAAACAAAGAATTGACCCTTGATTTTCTATTCTGTTCCAGATATCATCATTCCCTCAAGAACAGAAAAATAGCTATTGGCTGATATTTGTGCATATGTGCTGCTGACACTGCAGTTCAAACAGTCCAGAAAAATAAGTTTTTATTATCAGAACCAAGTTGTTTTTTAACAAGTTTCAGCCAGATGCATAAGAACCCTGCTTTTGGCCATTCCAGCATTTGGTGCTTTCTGCTAAAGTTAGTGTCACATGCAGTGAGAAAGGGAATCTTCAACTAGAGCAGGTTACTCAGAGCCCTGTCCAACCTGTCCTTGAATGTTTTCAAGGATGGGTGATCCACCACCTCTCTGTGCAACTTGTGCCAGAGCTTCACCACCCCCACTGTAGGATATTTCTTCCTTTTATCTTATCTGAATGTACCCTCTTTCGGTGTAAAACCACTACCCTTGTCTTATCCAGCAGACCCTAATGAAAAATCTGTCCTCATCTTTCTTACAAGCCCCCTTTAAGTATTAAAAGGCCACAGTGACTTCTCCCCAGTTTTCACTTCTGTGGTCTGAACAACTCCAATTCTCTCAGCTTTTTTTCAGAGGACAGGTGTTACATCCATGTGATAATTTCTGTGGCACTCCTCTGGACTCTTTCCAACAGCTCCATGTCCTGCCTATGCTGGGGACCCCAGATCTGGTTGCAGTGCTCCAGGTCACAGGGGCACAGTAGAGGGGCAGAATCCCCTCCCTCACCCTTCGGGTCACACCTCTTGTGACACAGCCCAGGACATGCTTGGCTTTCTGGACTGTGAGTGCACATTACCAAATAATTTCCAGCTTTTCATCCATCAGCACCTTCAAGTCCTTCTCAGCAGGGCTGCTCTCAATCCCTTCATCCCCAATCCTGTATTGATACCAGGGTTTGCTTCGACAAAAGTACAGAACCTTGCAGTTATTGAACCCCATGAATATAATTTGAGAATTTCAAAACAGAGAAATTAGTCCTCTCAACAGAAAAAAAATCCGTTCCAATGATCATTAAAGTTAGTCAAAAATGGAAATAGAGATGATGGTGTCAGATTTTCCTTCTGTCAGAAGACCACTGATTTGAAACCTTGTCTATGATGAAACCTAAGGTAAAGAATCAGAAAGCAAAGTTTTATAAAACAAAATCCTAATATGTTCCTCTTGCTTAGATATTTTGAGGGTTCAGGTAATAGTGTAAGAGCTGCATTTGTCATATCTTAAACGGTTTTTATTATTTTACTGAAGATTCTTGAAACATTTCTTTTCCTCTTTGAAAGGAGAATGGGAAAGGAAAATTTTTCCTCATTCATTCTGCAGGTCTCAAAGACATTTCTTTAATATCCAAGCAGTGTGCCTCAATAACCAAGGGGGCAAGGTACCAGGGCTCGTAACATTGTGGAGGGGGATAATTTTCACAAAGAAACAGCTGGGCAGCTGTAGGTCAGAGCTCTTTATGTCTGCAACACTCCTCTGAATATTATATTCTTGCCCTCAGGTGATTTGGTGTGGTCATTCCTGTAACAGTTTTAGTTCACATTACAGCACTTAATGTCATGAAAATTGTGTGAAGCTGCCATAAACTGATTCAAAACACTCCAGGAGATTACAGAAGTGAAGGCTTTGGATGTGCTGGGATTTCCTTACTGCATGAAATCTGACTGCAATTGATTTGCATGCAAAGATTGTTTACCCAGTCCTGCTGTTAGGTGGTTTATGAAGAAAATAAGTAATTTTGCTTATTTCTGATGAAGCCTGCTCTTTCAAGTGGAAAGCAATGCAGTGGCCCTAGACTGTTACAGGACATCATGAGACCAGGTGTGCTCTGGGATTCACACTGTGAACCACAATCCCTCCAACCCCTAGGCAGCCCTAAAGCTCACTTCTTCAGCCCATTCAAAGTGCATAAAACTGCAATGTGCAGTTACTATTTTCCAAAATAACATTTTCCTTCCATTTTAAAGATTCTGAGACAGAGACATTTCTAGAGCTAAACCTTAGGGTAATGTTTATCATTTTGGATTTTGAGGGATACCTGCCTTCTCTCAGGTAAAATAAATGGCTTTCGCCTCTCTCTCCAGTATAACCATCTGAAAATTAACTATCCAGCCTAAATTAATTTTCTGATTCCCTCTGAAGTTCTCTGGGAAAGATAATCACCTCTAGATGATTTCAGCTGACCTATTTTAAACACATATTTAGGAGAAGATGAAACAGAATTTTGTCTTTCCCAGGGTTCTCCCATCCTGAACACTCCCTGTGAATTTAATGACTGATATTTATTTTGTCTAGAGAGTTTATACAGCAGCATCTTTGGTAATAGGGTTGATAGATAAAGACACATGAAAGCATACAAAGCTAATAATAAAACAGTAGCAGTGGGAAAATATATGTAGATATACATAGATCAAAGCAGCTCCTTGAAATTTAGCAGATTGTAGAAAATAAATACATAACTGAGTTCAGAAGAGAAAATGAAAGAGAAAAACAAGAAGAAAACATCTCAAATGATTTTGTTATGTGATCTGTATTGAGCACCTTGTGTTGTATTCATGTGCATGACAATGATATTGCCTGATAATAATAAGAATGATCAAATCAACACAGGGCTATGAAAAATCTACAATTAGGTTAGATATTTTTTTGCTATCACAGTTTTATTGATTAGTAGAGGTATATCATAAATAACAGCCTATTTTCCAGAGACCTTCTAGTTTAAAATATAGACCAGGACAGGCAGATGTTTTATGAAATTTCCTCCCACCTTCATTGGGTAAAGAAAAATAAAATATAAACAAATTGTGGAAATTCAGAGCAGAAGTTTTGTCTTTTTCTAGTACCACTGTGTGAACTACTGGTTTGCTCTGAATGTAAGCACCATGATGGCTTTTCAAGTTTTGATGGAGAGATTCTTTTCTACTAGTTATTTGTGATGCAGGGAAAAAGAAGATCAGAGGAAGATGTGTGACTGAGACCTCTGGACAGCAGAGGCAGGAGAGCTGACCTTCTGTTATGCAAGGGATTTGGTGGGTGTGTTAAATAGGAATTATGGAAGGACTGGAATAAAAAAAAAAATCTTAGAGGAATCTGAGGAATGGAGAAGTTTAGAGATAACTAAGAAGTAAGGGATTAAAGGTCCAGATAAAGCATCAAAGCCAAAAGAAAGGATGTTACAACAGTTAAGGGGGGTGGTTTTCAAAACTTTCAGAACACTTTAAGTAGGATGAGCAGCATGCAGAAGACCACATTGTACATGGGGAAGATACAAACTCAGATCATAAATCAACACAGGGTGGTTGGGCACTGGAACAGGCTTCACAGGGAAATAGTCACAGCCCCAAGCCTGACAGAGTTCAAGAAGTGTTTGGACAATGCTCTCAGGCACACAGGGTGACTCTTGGTGCTGTCCTGTGTAGGGCCAGGAGTTGGACTTGAATGATCCTTGTGGATTCCTTCCAACTCAGCTTATTTTACTACACTAAGATTCTATGATATCTGTGCCATAAGAAATCAAGTGAGACACTACAATAGCATGCATTCTTTTGCCAAACAAGAAAATGTGAATTCTTGTACAGTTCTCAATAGAGATAATAAGAGTTTTCCATTGTATCAAGGGACTGGGGCAGATCTATAACATGTACTCGTACAAACGTAGATTGGTTTGGGTTGGAAGATACTTTAAGGACCATCTAGTTTGTAACCCCCCCAGCCATGAGCTGGGACAGCTTTCACTAGACCAGACTGTTCAGACTTCCATCCAACCTGGCCTTAAACACTCCCAGGGTTAGAGCATCCACAGACTTCTCTGGGCAAGCTACTCCAGTACCTTGGCACTGTCTTGACTTGCTTGTTGAAGGCTGTGGGTCTCAGCTGGTCAAGGGGTTACAAACAGAAGAATCACAAACACAAATGTTAGCTACAGGAAATCTGGCAGTGAGCTTTGCTCCTCCTGCAGCTGCCTATATTGAAGGACAAGTGTAAATATGACCATATATTTAAATATAGATATAAATATGACCAGATGACTTTTTATTTGCTTGGTAACTACAGAGCAACCAGCTGTATGGTAAAATGCATGCAATAGCAAGACAGTTACAATTAAAGAGTAAATTATGATGACATACATTATTTCTCAATGTCTAAACCATGGTTGAAGGTTACATAGCAATTACTTTTGATCTCATTAAGAATAATTAGTAATTACCAAGTACTCAAAGGGAAATGTGATTACTATGAAGCTACCTGGTATTTCCCCAAGGGGACTCTCTCTAGTTGCAGGATATATATGCCCCATTACGTATAGCAGCACATAAAATACCACTTTATTTATGCAGTACAAGCAAAACAGGCCTTTTAAAATGTTTAATGAAATATTTGGCAAAGACGAAAGCTTTGCGGTGCCTACACTACAGAATGTTTACAAGTGCTTTTAAATCAGCTACTCTTATCTGCCATCTTACATGCCTTATTTTTAAGGTAAAGAAATAAAGCATTATTAAGTAAATAAAACAAAATTAAAGCCATGCCAATCCTCCTCACTTTTTTTTTCTGATGCACTTCTCAGAAGATAAGAAATGGAAGACACCTCCTTCTATCTAGAAAATACTAAAGACAAAGGTGGAGCAAGCTCCCTCTAGCCAAGTGACCACAGCATTAGTGCAAAAAAAATACAAATCTACCTGCTTGACTTTGCCAGTAGCCTTTAGAAAGATGAGCAGATGTTTAAGTCTCAAAAGAAACAAAGAGAAAAAACTGCAAGCTGGTCTTTCATATTGATGACTTTCCCAAGAGCCTCTGCTGCTATGAAAAAGGCATTCAAGACAGAAGTAGAATGCATTTTTTTTTTTAATTTTTAAATGTTTTGATACTAATTAGAAAGAGGATCTCTCATATTGGCAACTGATTATGTGTGGGATGATGCAAATGTTTGTACTGAAACAAAGTTTGTGGATTTTTATGATCATGCAGTAGACTGGCTTATGAGATTTTTTTCCTGGATTATTGGGAAATGATTTTTTTTGTGAGTTTAAAAGTCCCAGAGTTTAATTTTATTTATATTTTGAAACCAGTAAATGGAACTACAGAAATCATCAGTAAAGTTGCCACATATTAGATTGACCCAGCAGCCCATTTTGAGGAAAATCCTTTTTGCCAGACTTGGTTGAATTATCAGTAGTAGAAAAACATCTGTAAGAAATATGGAAGAACCTGCTTTTCTTGTGAGTTACCATTTACCTGTGACCCACAGATGAGAGAATCAGAAAAGTTATTTTTTCTCTCTCTCTCTCACATTTTCTTATTGGACTCAAATTTGAAAACTAAGTGCTCCTTTGAGTGCTTTTATCTTTTGAATGAGAAAGGGGCTTTGCTATTACGGCAGGGTCAAGAAATTTCTGCTAAGGCTGAGGAACAACATGAAGCCTTCAGCACCACATTTTTTCCAAATTCCAAAATTGTTTATTGCCAGTGGTGCTTGCACTGAGGAAAGTGTTCTGTCTCCTTCATTGTGGACAAGAATTGGTAATCTTTAATCTTATTTAATATTAATTCTAGAGTTTGACTCTAACATTATTTCAGAAGTTGCTATTTAATTGTATTTCATGTGAGCCTTTAATGTTTTGGTTGTTCTGTAAATATATTCTGTAGTGCTCAATTTTGTAAGTAAATACCTATTTTTTTATTTCTTTACGCTGTAATATATTTATTCAGCACCTTGCGGTACACTTATTTCAACCATTCAATCATTCAGGCAGTTTTTCTTTTCATGTTGATGGTACTGATATCTAAACACGTAGAAGTTTAATTTATTGCATTATCAGGTCTCATAACAATTTCACGCTCGTATTAGAGCACATTTCCCCTCCTAAAAGTACATCTCTTTTAGGACTGCCTGGATTCACATGATGAAACTCTGAACATATTTGAAACTTGGAATATATTTCTTGGAATATATTTCTATGTTTTCTAGAATGGGGATGCACATGCAATCATTTAAATATTAGCTGATTCCCAGTCTCTGTTGTGGACTTCTATACTGCGTAGA
This sequence comes from Ploceus nigricollis, assembly GCA_013399945.1. Lineage (NCBI taxonomy): Eukaryota > Metazoa > Chordata > Aves > Passeriformes > Ploceidae > Ploceus > Ploceus nigricollis. The sequence continues at coordinate 21,455 of VXBC01006942.1, read as the reverse complement.
TTACATTTCCTTTAAGAGATTTATCTTTGCTCTCATTGCATTTTTTTATGGTGACTTATGTGGAAGAGGGTTGTTTCATTTGCCGTTTCATTCCCTTGGACCCTAACCCTCTGCTAAAATAGACCTACTGTCCTCTAAACATTCAAGGATGTGCATGGGATTTTCTGTGCTTATCATCCTAGTGTGTAGTTCTTCATCAAATGGCTCTCTCTAATCAAATTAGATCTTCAAAAAGTTATATCTTTGAAAAAGTATGGGTGGGCTTGTCAGACAAAGATTTACTCTGTATAAAACTAGCCTGAGTGTATTTGTCCATCTCAGATTTTTCTCGGTGCTGTGTGATCTCAGGGTTTCTCTTCTTTTTGAGGTCCCATGTCTTATCTTTCTTCTTTATTTCAGCTTTGCTCAGTATTGACAAGGCTATGCCAGTCTCCCTTTAGAGAGTTACTTGGTTTCACTCAACCAGAAATTCAACTCATTATTTCCTCTCAGCTCCAAAGGAAAAAACTATTTGACCTTCAGACCTTGATTGGAGTCAGTGATTAAATGCCATGTGGATGGTTTTAAGGTCCCATTCTCTTACTGAAAGCCTGAAGACATCTTAGCAAAGGTGCTTAGTGCTTCACACTCATGGATCTTTATCCTACTTGATGCCCAAGTATTTATACTCACAGGACATGGAACACTCTGTGCTCCGTGGGCTCTGTTCACTGTGTGAGGGAGTAAACTGGACCAATCCAAAGAAGTGGGCTGTGGCAAACATCCCTGCTCTGTGCTGGCTGTAAACATCTTTCCCTTTGTACTGTCTTGAAAGATACAACTTGCCATTTAAAAGCCATAAATAACTATTTCTTGGGGATAATCTCCTAGTATAACCCATGCAACTTACTATTGCTGAGTAGTTTGGCATTAAAGTTAACTGTTCTGCCTTATTATATAGAGTTCCAATTATTCAGAGCATGGAGTTTCTCACCCACATTTTGCCTTTAGCAGGTGAGAAATGTGGTTCAAATCAAAGGAATTATTGGTTCCTTAAAATTGCCCAGACATTGAGGAGCTTTGCTGATTCACAGAATATGTAAACACAGTGTGCATGTTAAGAGGAAATTCAAATCAGTGCTCAGTTTCATGCCTTATAAATCACATTGACTACATTTATAAATACAATTTACTGAGCTGCTCTTTAACATAATGGCCTTATGTATTAATCTTCATGTGTTCGTTTCTTTTTGTGGTACAATTATTATTCAGGTTTCTTTGCTAGCATCAGTGCATTGCTAAAAGGGAGAGCTTGTGTTTCCTTAAGTGCCACCTATTTAATAGCAGTGATACTTTTTGAAGACAGAGAAAAATAGCTCTGTGTGCTTCATCCCAGAAAGTGAAAAAAAAAAGTACATTAGACAGAATGTATTCAGAATTCTGAAACATATACACAGTCACTTAATTGGATGCAGGGATGTTTGGCAGAGAATAAGACCCTATGCGTGTCTGCAATTAAGTCCTACCCAGTAGATGGCATCCATGCACCAACACTTGAGCCGGTGCTCAAAGTACAGTGCAATGAAGAGTTTTGCAATGTTTTATTTATGAAAAAAATTAACTTTGAATCTTTGTGTTTTGCCTCAGGCAATATAAGCAGTAAACATGATTTTCACACCAATAGGTAACAAATGGTTTTCTTAACAAATTAGATGAACCCTGATGTCTGGTTTCCGATTGCTTTAGAGTGATGTGTGTATAATACAATTCTCTTACATTCAAAATCTTTTGTTTTACATGGGATAAAGTGTAAATGACTGGAGATACTCTGTGAATATGAATTATCTTTGGACAACAGAAATTTTATGGGTTTAAGACCTGTTTTTAATAAGTGTATAAGCCATTCAATTTTTCGTCTCCCTGGTGCTTCGTAGAGGTGTTTTGCTTTTCTATATCAGCATCCTTGAAATTATGACAGTATATTTCACAGAAATTGCTTAATTACAGCTCACAAGAAATACCCCTATGAGGCATTGCCAATCTGTGGAGATATATCTATCCTCATCTTGTAATTGGGAAACGAGGTATTGAAACATGTGTGACTTAGTGCCAGGATAAGTGATTCTGCTTCCCTGGGGTGTCTATTACAGATGTTCCTCAAAATTATTTCACATCTGGCAGCACTGCAATGCAGCAAGGATAACTCCACTTTTTTTCATAGAGATGGAGTTTCCTGTGATTTCTTGTATCTGTAAGGGTTGGTTTCCCAGATCTTTTGGGACTGGATAGCTTTTACATTGTGTTACATGGATAAGGATGGTTGGATTACAATTCTGCATTTCTGAACTCAATGGAGAGACGTCCTGGTTGCATTTATCCAGAGTTTGAATTGAATTGAAAACAAATGTTCAAAAACTTGTGGCCATTTAATTTCCTTTCCAATTACTTCCGAAATTCCTTTTTGTTAAATACAATTTTTTTTTTCCATGGAAATTTTTAAAAATCTGGTGTTTTTTTAGAAAATTCATTCCCTGAATCTGTCACCAGAGTAGCTCTGAAAAAAGCTTATTCCTTTGTACCACCCTGCTTGAATATATAATCCAAATCCCACTGTGTTGGCAGTGAATTCCCCTCTGTAAGAGTTTTGATGACAGCAAACTTGTGATGGGTTAAATTGCTGACTGAGGCACTGACCTTTTTCCTCTGGCGATAGAGAAATTCTTCATTAGGTTTGCACCTGAATTTTAGACAGCTAGAATTAGGGGAAATTAAACTGTCCTTAAGAGGTTCATCTTCATGTATTATTAAAAAGCAGGTTCTCCCAGACTGGTTGTTTTATCACTCTCAATCTTTTATTTTCTTCAGAATGAAAATTTGAGGGCTGGTATAGAGTTATGCAAGGTTTTCTTTCAGAGGAGTCAGCTGGTTTGAGGCTCTGACCACTGTGCAGGGAGCATGGACATTACCTCCAGAGACACCAGGGAATTAATGTCATGTCTAAGCTGGTTTGTTTCCCTGGATACCATTATTTAACAATGATTCCTCCTTTAGTCTAATGAAATTGGAAAGTTTGATATTTGGTATGAATGGCAGTTAAGCAAGGTGCAGAATGACTGTATACTTCTTTTAATAGTGAGTTTTTCATGTTCAATTTAACCCTTCTTTCCTTTATGCTTTGAGCACTGTCTTCAGGGCATTATTCCTACCACAAAATATTTTTGAAGCATGAAGATTAGAACAGTTTCTTTACCCGGTAAGATTTAAAGAAACTTTCTAGTAATTCTATTCTGTGACTATTTGTTTGGGAAAAGTTAAATATATTACACAAAAGATGACTCTTGAATTTGCAATAAATTCAGCATCCTTATGAAATTCTATGCTTGAGACCTTTACTTGATGAAACTGTTTAACAAAGCATATCAGTCAGCACCAGTGTTGCCTCTATTACATCCTAACAGATATATTTCAATAAATTCACTACTCTTTCAAGTAAAATTTCCGTCTGATTAAGCCTTGCCTGAAGCTGAATTTTCTTTTTAAAGTTTGAATAAAAACTGTGAAATCATTTGTGACTTACACCCCCAAAATTAGATTTTTCTCTGCAGAAAAATTAGTCTAGTATTATTTTACTCTTTATAAGTATAAAAATGGATAAAGCTTGAGATCTGAAGCTTACTATAACTGTCTACTGAGCTAATCCCTGATGAGGAGTGGTTTGGTGACTAGTTAAGAACTGACTTGAAAAAGGTGACCATGGCATGGTTAAAATAATAGCAGATTTAGAATAAGTTTTGAATGTACAAATTTCAGTTTTGACCACTGTTGGCATCTCCATTGGTGGTGACTGCATCCTGCCCAACAAACCTCCTAGTTTTTCTTGGTCCATATTCCTAAATGATTAGCTGTAAATGATTTAGATTAGCAGGGATGAGACACAGAGCTCTGACTGAGTAAAGGATTACAGAATTCATCCTGGCTTATGAATCTCTTACAAATGATAGAGACCTTGAGCAGTTCAAATTTAGAACTGAGTGCTCAATGCTCCTCGAGGATGTGAATTTTATCTCCTGAGGGTTGAATTGAAAACTTCTGGGGCTAAAGACTTACTTGTAAAATGTCTCTGAATCAGAGACAGAAGGTTTGTCAGATATCCAGACTGAGTTCAAAATTCACTGCCTAAAACATAGAAACAAACTGGGTTCAATGATTCACTGCTAAACACACAGCTAAAACATCTACTTAAAGGGAAGTTAGGGCTTTTTTACTTAAGCATTGTTCATTTGGAGCATAATTACTTCTGGAAATGTTGACAATTACATGTCATGAGTACAGTGCTGTCAAGTTTTTTTTCCCAAAATTAGATTCTGCAAAAGGAAAGGCTAAAAGAAGGATAGAAAAGTAGAAGAATAATAAATACATCTTGAACATGTTAGGAAACAACGTAGAAAGGAACATTATTTTCTGTTACCTCACTGTGGCAGAAGCAAACGACAAAACCCATTTTAGTGAAGAAAAAACAAAGCCTAACATTGAGTAGGAATGTTCTTCCACCTATCTCTGAGCAGACCTTGACACCCCCACATTTCCAGGGATCTTTGTGAGGATTTCCACAGCTGAGGTGCAGGTGTGAGTGGGAATAATCTTCATAAGAACCGGAGGAAGGAAGAATCAGTAAAAAATGTGAGCAAACATAGTCTTGAAAACTTATCATTTGGAGATTTGGTCCACATTTAAGATGCAATGCCAAATTTAGAGAGACATTGACAGTCCTTTTCAAAGAAAGCCTATATGACCATTGCCATATAAACCTTACTGCCTTGGAGGGTTTGCGCAACAACTTTGCGGCTATCAGTGAAAATTCCTGAGAGAGAAAACATGCACTGGACTCTCCCCCAAATTAAACATGGGAAATTTTGCTGGTTTTCCCTTCCAATAAAGACATTTTTCATGCTCCCGTTTTATGTGGTGGAAAGTAGAAGGTAAGAAGTAAGAATAAAAAAGCCAAGTTAAAACAGGTGGATGAACATGGGGACATTAATTTTTGGTCTGTATGTCAATTGCCCTGGCCCATCTCTCAAGTGTGTCTGGGTCCCTATGGAAGGCATCCCTTCCCTATAGCATGTCAAGTGCACCACACAGCTTGCTGTTGTCAGCAGACTTGCTCAGGGTGCCCTTGATCCCCCATCCATGTTGCCAACAAAGACGTTAAACAGCTCTGGTTGCAATACTGTTGAGTACCTCAGCCTCCTCCATGTCCCAGGTGGCCATGTCTCCCATTTCCTTCCAGCGACAGCCTCCATTTCCATAGTCTTCATTTTATCATCAATGTACTTATATATATATATAAGCTTTTCATGTTGTCTTTGACATTCCTGGTCAGATTGAATTCTATCCAGGGTTTAGCTTTCCTAACTTGATCCCTGGTTACTTGGACAATTTCTCTATATTCCTCCCAGGCTACCTGTCCTTGCTTTTACCCTCTGTAGGGTTTTCCATGCTGAATTCTTCAATAAGAACTGAGCTCCTAGCTGAGTTCTTAAATTAGCAGCTCACTCATCACTCAGTCTAACAACAGCATGCCTCAAGAGATCTTCAGACCACAGGAAAAGATCTCCCAGAGAGATTTGAGTTCACTACTGTGATATAAACCCCACAGTGTTTCATTCCAAGAGTACCCCTAATGTATCTCCCCCTCAGCCCCCGTGAAGTTACTAGACTAGCTCAGAGTGCTGGGGGAAATATATTAGGGTTAAGGCAAAAGATTTCAAAAAGAGGCTCTAACCCCCCGATGTGGTCCAAGGCTTTATTCCTGGAGGTTCCCAGATGGAGGAAGAGGAAAGAGGGAAAGAGGGCAAACAGGAAGGGACAAGGCATTATCTAGACTCCTGTTCAGGAAGGGATATTTGGCTCCTAGCCAATGTGGTACAGAGAGGAAGGAAGGGTTATACTAACATGGTTACAGCTACAGGGATCTCTGGCGGGGGAGAAACCATTCCCCAGAGCGATGCAACATACCCCTGGTCTGATGTTAATCAATTCTGTGTCATAAGCAGCTGAATATCTCAGAAAAGAAAGGACATAAGGAACTATAGAAATTATAATGGTAGTCAGATCTGTTCTATGCATAAAAAGGCTTATTGAATTTCACAGAAATCAAACATCCTAAAAGGCGTAATTAACCCCTGGAATCAGAATGCTTGCACTTGGACTTCTCTTTAGGTTCTCTGCTGACTCCACCTGTCTCATAACCTTTTTAATTACTGCATTTTATCAACAAGCCATAAGTGAACACTAAGGTTAAATATACAGGCCAAAATGAAGAAGCTTTCAAACAATGCTTAATTTGAAATGCAAGGTACAATGACAAAAACCCCCCCAGTTTTTGTAGTTAAAGCTATGCTTAATTTCTTCCCTAAATTACAGCAGAAACATACATATATGGTGATTAAATACTGCAAAAATGGAATTTCATTATAAGAATGCAAAAATATTTTATTATTACTTTGTAATGTTGTCGGACTTTATTTCTTTGGAGCATCACACTTGCGAAATGCTACTCATGCAGGGAAGATTACATCAGTGGCACTGCATTAGACAGAAATTACGACTGTGACTCTCCAGAAAGTCACACTGAGTAAGTCTCTGTATTTTCATCTTATGATTTCATGGGCAATGAAAGGAGAAGAATCCAGGGAAGTGGAGGAGAAGAATCCAGGGACAAATCTGCCTTGTGTTACACACGGCTCCAGCAATTCACTGAAGAAAAGTTATGATGGAACTTATCTGTGCTTTAATTATGTGGCAGTTTATCAAGTTTATCCACCAAACAGTTTATCAAGTTTTGCTAACAGCTAGTGATCACTGAAAGAAAATCCTACCAGCTTCCTTTTAGCTGCAAAGGCTATAGCAATTTATCAGATGAGAGAGTGGTCGCTTGCTTACCTTGTAGAGGGTCTAGCAGCAATGTATTGAAGGAAATCTGGGGGTCTGCAGACACACTAGGTGTGTTTTGACATGTGGGGCATAATGTAGAGGAGCCAGCTTGTCTGAGATCTTGTTTGCAGCATGAAAACAGCATCCAAAATGGACAAGTCCCATTTTGTTCATCTAACCCAAACTGCAGCTGAAAATCTCAATGCCAGGATGATAAGACCAAAAGAAACTCATACAGCCTTCTAATGTGCTATCTGAAGCACACAAATCCCAGAATGATAATAATATTTTTTTCCATTTTCTAAAGCCTGCAATTCGATTAGCTCAAAGATTTTAAAAAGACATTTCTTCTTGAGCTAAAGACATATATTTGTGATTTACACACCCTTTAGTAAGGATCCAAAGGCTATTGAATCTTATTGTTGAAACAAGTTTTGCATCTTATTTCCTAATTGAATATTTCTCATCCCAGTTGACAGTTCATGTGCTGTTGTTCTACAAATGTAGAAAGTATTGGAAAAATAGAGTGTACTGATATGGTACAGCCTCTGATTTGCAATCGGTTTAACTTGTCTGAAATTTTCAAGATAATGTTCAAAGTAGAACTCATCACAGTATTTCTGTTAGAGGTAGCAAAACTCTTACCAGATGTTGATCTTGTTGCTTGGCATTTGTGCATGTGACAGTCCTTAAGTTGTCTTTGCCACAGAAATCATAGAAATCACAGAATAGTTTGGGTTGGAAGGGACCTTGAAGATCATCTTGTTTGATCTCTCTTATGGTGGACATAGATGCCACTCACTAGATCAATTTTCTCAGGGCCCCATCCAACCTGGCCTTGAACCCTTCCAGGGATGACAGGACACCAGGTGAGCAGGACTTCTTTCAAGATTGACTTAGACCTTAATTCTGGTAAAATAAATTTCTTAGTCTTCCTTATTACACTTCAGAAAAGCTAAGTGAGTTTATTCACCCTTTCTCTCACTCATGAAGGCAGAAGAAGCAGGATTTCATAATAGAAAAGACTAGTAATCAATTCTTCACCATAATCTCAGAAGTCAGATGGCTGAAAAAGCAGTGTTGTATCAAGAAGGATGTTGCAGACAAGTTTGGAAAAATCTCTCTCTTAATAAAACTGTAAGCAACTTTTCCATTTTCACTGGGAGGTCAGAAGGCAGAAAGAAGTCACCAGGTACAATCATAAGTAGTTCACAGCAGCTCAGTGCTTCTCCCACTGTCAAGCAAAAATGGTAGGTCATTAGACTCTCAGAGTAGAAAGATCCTGTTTTGGTGACAGCTGCTCTGGTGTGTAATGCACTGAGGATGCCATTAGGTGTAATTAAACAGAAAACCTAAAACATAAGGACAGAGACCTTTTTTCTTCTCAAGATGAAAACCCTCTGTGTACATATAAAATTATCACCCGTCACAGCCATCCTCTCTTTTGTCCCTCAGGAAAACAGACAGATGTCCAGCTGGCAGGGAGTATGAAGAGTGTTACAGTCTCAATTTGCTTCATCCTACCTCTTTCTAATCCCATTGGTGCATTTTTTCATCAATTTCTGCTTTGCATGTGTTTCCCTGTTTCCTAGACCCCTGTTTGTTTTTGCCATGCTTCCTATGAGTTTGTTTCTACCTTCCTCTTTCTACCTTCTTCTCAAAAATGATTCTGTCATGCCTGTCTGGCTGTTTTGTCTGCGTTGTCCCCCTTTATCTCCTATATATTCTCCCTGTTCCCTGTTTTTTTTACCTGGCTTCTGGACACTTGTTCCCTAATATTGGACCCAGTTCCTTGATTAGCTTGTCTGGTCACCAAACAGGTGAAATGCCTTAGATGCTTGATGTTGATCAGAGCAGGGGCCAGGCAATTTCTTTCAGGCATTCAGATGCTTTTCCCTGTTCTCTGAACATCCTGTTTTGCTTGAGGTTCTGGTGCTACTGATCTCCTTCTGGTACCTCCCCAGCTGACAGCATTTTCTGGGACCCGACATTCCTGGTCCCGCTGACTGCAGTGCCTCCCGAGCTGCTCTCAGATGCACTCCAGTAGGGGCCTCTTCTTCCTCTTTATGCCAAGCAGAGGCCTCTTGGTTCTTCTGTCCTCCAATGTGCATTTGCAGACCTAGTGGTGCTATTTGTAAAATAGAGCCTAAAGAAACTTTTGATCACACAGGGTAGTTCCCAGATGGGTAAGTAAGGAGCAAAGACTATCTCCAAGCCTCTCAGCCTGTTGTTTCTTTTCTTCACCTCCTTCTGCTCTGCTTCTCTGGCTCAGTGATATGTTGTAAAATAGTCCAAACCTTTAATTTGAGATTATTGCCAAACATTTTTATTTTGGACTGTTCTGAAACAAAAATCTCTTTTGAATTTTAGAGCAAGGAATATTCTAGCGACTGAGAATCTTAAAAAAAAACTGAAACAAGAATTAGGTAGATTAGATCAGAGCCCTTCTGTCTTTCTTTCAGGGAAGTGACATTTTTTTTCAGTAATTGTGCTTTATTAAACCCAGCAAAGGCAGATCTCACAAATCTTTAGTAAGTGCTCATGCATTTTTTGTAGATTCACCCAATAATTTAGGTATGAAAGGACCTCCATAGGTCATCTAGTCCAACCCCTACACAAAACAGGAGCAGTTAGCGAAGGTTGCTCAGGGCCTTGTCCAATTGACAGAGACTGTAAAGCCTCTCTGAAACCCTGTTCCACTATTTGACCAGGTTCTTGGTGAATAAAATAGAATCCTGGTATATTACCAGAATTTTTCGTGTTTTGGGTGGTGTTCATTGCAGATTGGATGTTAATTCTGTGTTCCTGAGAATAATTTGTGTTGGTCTTCTTTACACTTTGTAAAGATTTGTGAATGTTAATGTCTGTTGCTCTGTGCATATTGGAGTTTGTCTTTTCTCACAAGCACACAATAGACAGTTGTGTCTACTTTCTGCTCTTTTTTGTTCATTTTTTCAAGGGCAGTTATCAGTAGTTTTTGTAATTATCTTAGTTCTATTCACTTTTCCATGTGGATTCAGGATAAAAACTCTTTTCACCACCTTTCTTAAATTATGAAGTGATCACTTGCAGCTCCCTAACACAGTTCACTTCTGTCTCTGGCCTCCTGAGAGAACAGCTCTGAACTTGATGAGGACCCCCCTCTTTATTTCAGAGGGGTCCTCATCAATTTTGACTTGCAACACTTTGGAATCAAAAGATGGGGATAAAACACTCCTGTCAGTATCAATCACTCCATTACAAATTCTTCACAGCTTAAAGATACCTTGCTTAGAAATAGGAGCTGTCATTCACTTTATGTGCCATCTGATTTAAAGCCCTTTGTGACACAGTTGTGCATTCTCCTGATCATTGAGGTCTTAATACTTCCCTGTGTGTATCCAAAGAGAGCATTCTTTTCTTTTTGGACAAAGGGAATCAGACTTGTGGCAATATCAGTTAGAATAGTCAGCCTGCATTATGGAACAATTAATTAAAGCCTAAGTTGCATATTAGTGATTATGTAAGTAAAAATCTATCGTAAGCAAACAATTTTGTCATCTGCAGGAAAAATTTAGTCTTCATGTCTGTGAGGTCAATGGATTCCCACAGTACTACTATTTTCAAAGCTATATCTAATAATGACATAAAAGTCCCCCTAGTTATAATTATGGATGGGCTGTATTTTACTCATCTCCAGTCTTTAACACTTACATCTAGTCAATGTTTCCCTCTATACTCAATAAAAGTGGGTATCTCATCCAATGTCAATACTTGTCCTAGGATGGGATGAATCACCTTCAACACATTTACACTGACTATAGGCAGAGTCAAAATGGACTAGTTTAGATCACTTGCTGGCAAAAGTTACGAGAGATTCTACCCCTGCCCCCCATGTTATCCCTGTCAACCAGCATGTGTCTGGCTTTGGCCATTATCTTGATCCAGTTTTGAGCCCAAGGGTGCTATCAGAACTTAAAAATAACATCAAGCCACGACAAATCAATTACAAAAACCTTTGAAAAAACATCTGGAGTTTTGCAGTTCAACTTCACCTCCTTTCTCCCTTTGGGATGCTGTAGTCTGAAGTCAGGTGCTTTAGATACTGAAACTTTAGATAGTCCTGCATGCCCTCTCTCACTCCCCCAACCCACTTGTGCAAGGAAACTCAATCAATTTGCATATGTTTACATCTTCAAAAATTTAGAGCAGTTCTGAAAGTAAGAACTAAAAGATTGAATATGCCTGGCTCTTTCTCTCCCAGAAACCATTGGAGACAAGCTTTCAACAGTGTCTAAACTAATATCCAAGCGAAGTGGATGCAAAGATTTGAGAAGAGTCTTGGCGTCACACCAGCTGGACCATGATGCTGGCAGTGCTGGCATCGGAGTGCCAGAACATTCCCTCAGTAGCTGGGATAAGCAAGATCTATCCTGTGCTCTTCTCCAGCATTCCATTCCCAACTGAGTGGCTTATTTGACTAGGAAGTAAGCAATCTCTCGAGGAACAATGTTGCTCAAAATCTTCATGGACAGACAACATTTTTTCTGTCATTTTTATGGGTCAACTGAACAGCAGCAGTATCTGTATTTTTGGGATCTGTTCTTAATGTGTAGATGACACAGCCTTTTCTTATACAGGACGGCAGGGTCTAAGCCAAGATATCCTATCCTGAGGATGGTATGTATAACTGAGTAGCTAAAATTATTGCAAGTTTTTCCCCAAAATACTCAAGCAGATAATTGCATAAATATTTGCAAATAGTCAGGTTTCTTCACCAAAGTGGATGTAGACTTGAGTTAATTTTTGTTTCATGGACTGCTTCATTTATACAGCTTGTACCAATTTTTTTCTTTATTTCCTGATAAAAACATTAATATTAAAAAACAACAACAACAGCAAATTGTTGGTTGCTTTATTAACATCAAACTCACTTCCACAGAACCTTCTTAAAAACTGCCCAGAAAACTGCTTCACAATTCATGGACATCAAACCCATACTTTAGGCACAATAAAAAATAGTGAAACAGCAAAATTTTTAAAATATATTGGAAATATACAGGTATTGGTCGTAATTCAAGCTTTCTTGCTAATAATATAGTTCCAAAACTACTGCCTCTGTGGGAGCCATTACTATTCAAATAACACTGTGCAGTGTTATTCATTTTCAATCGCAGTTGTACCAGGAATTATTTCAAACTCAATTCTGTTTGTGCTGCAAACCTGGCACTTTTATTAGGTCTGTGAATAAAAACATCTGTACATATATTCATTTTGAGAATATATGTTCATTCATTTCAGATTTTCAAAGGAATCAGCCTCACCAGCTGAGAGTCAGCTCTCTGACCAACACAGGCTGGAGCCAGAGAACAAATAATGCTCTCAAAGAAGTCATTAAGTGACCTTTCTGTCCAGACAATGTCTCTGTGTTGACCTGAAATCCTAGCAAGAGAACTGCTCTGAAATAATGCCTTAAGTTAGTGACAAAAAGCATCTCATATTCTCCTAAATGAGGGAAAGGAAGGACTAAACACTTTCAAACACTTTTGAATGCAAACACTTCCAAAAATTCTTATAAAACAATACAATTTTTTCTTCTCTGCTAGATTTTGCATTATTTTATGAAAATAATGAATTTCCAAAGAAGATGCTGTGAGCTGATGTCCCAATTCTCCTGCAGTCAATACAAATTCTGGTAATCATGAAGTCATTGCTAGCACATACAGACAACTGTAGCATGGCAGTTCCAGTTGGCCTTCAAGACACTAAAGCATTACAGGGGAAGCAGGAGAGGAAGAAGTGAGCCAAGGATGGAGAATTTCTCTGTTACCTGGGAGCTGTCTTGATGTCAGATAGGAAGAAATGTACCTTCCCAGAGTGGCTATAAAGCTTCAGAAAGTACATGAGCAGTGGTTTGGATTGCAGAAAGCTTCCTCTTTATTTTTTTTTTAAGCAATACACCCTTGACTCCCTGTAAGTGTGCTATACTGTAATAAACTTGCTTGAATATTTTTCAGAAATAAAATACTCACTAAAATGGACTTTCACTTTTGGTAAATAGCATATGCTCCTCCTTAAAATGAAAAAAAGCAAACGGGTTTGGATAAATATTTCCTCTTGCACAATGACAGCCATGCTGCATATTCAGCGTCAGTTAGTATCAAGCAACCCTTTTCCAAGGGATAAGAATGCCAAAACAGGGCTGTAATGTTATTTTTCATCCCATTTTCAAGAGTCTTAGGAAGACCTGCTTTTATTTTGGTACAAAATCCCATTGGAGAAATTCACATCATGTGCTTTAAATACCCAACAACTTTAATCAGAGTCAGGGTGAACACTGCCTCATGCCAGCACTCAGTATATACTCAGGCAACACAGTGTGAAATCAGAACATATGAATCCAAGTCTAGCTGCATTTGTATTGTCCAGGGGTTAATTTAGATTTTCTTCTTAGTATTTTCTTTTTGACTAACAGTCCACAGCAAGCTGCAGAAAGTGATTCAAAGCAACAGCAGGATGGTCATCTTCAGGTGCATTTTAATGAATCATGCTGAAATTCTTCTGTCAATGTATTTTTAGCTGCAGACTTATATGTTAGAATAGCTTTTTGTTGCAGAGTTACAAAAGTAATGCTCACTAATAAGTAGTGACCAGCTATTATTGAAAAAAGCTCTTTTTGAGGAGTGGGACATGGGGTGACACATCAGAGAGCCCAGCTGTGACCCAGAGCCCCCAAGAAACACTAGCAGCAGTCACACCTCTGTCTGTGGCCTGTCCCCTTCATCTAAGGCACAGTTGGGACCCAAAGAGTGGAGGCTGGAACATCTGAATGCAAGTAATTAAAGAGATCAGCATTAAAAAAAAAAAAAACCTGATGAGAAGTGGCATGTGTTTTTTCCCACATAACAAAGAAGTCAAACATTGCCAAACTGAAATCTGCTGTGTCCCTCCCAACTCCTTTCCATCCTCCAGACTTCTTCCTGGTGGGGTGCTGTGAGGAGCAAAAAATACCTTGACTCTGTGTGAGCACCACTCTGCAATAACAAAATCATCCCTGAATTATTAACACTGTTTTCAGCACATATCCAAACCCCATATTAGCTACTATGAAGAAAACTAACTCTATCCCAGCCAACACTAGCACTCTGACAGGTTTTCCCAGTGTCTTCAGGTCTCCTGGCTCCCAGCCTTGTGCTTCTTTTTTGCCATGTTATCATCGACCTTGCTATTCTATATGCAGAAATTGTGGTTAGGCAAATGATTTTTAATCCTTTTTCCAGCCTTTTGTGTTGGAAAATGGGCTACATCTGCCCTTATGGGTAACAACTTTGCATGCTTTTGTGCATCCTCCAGATAGTCTTGTCATACATAAACTTGTGTCATTTGTTAGTCTGTGTCACCAGGTGAACTTTGAATAGCTTTGGCATGTCAAAATTCTACAGCAAGAATGAGAACTGGCTGAGTATTATGAAGGGAAAAAGAAGAGAAGTGAAAGAACTTCTTCAAAAAGACTGCCTGCTCCTTTTGGGGATCTTAGCTGCCATATCCACAGTTCTGCTGTTGAGCAGATAAAGATTATAGAGAGGACACTTGGATTTCTACTTTTAACCTGTCCTTCAAAAGAGACGACCAGAAAGTTTTTCTCCTATTGTATTGGAATACCTTGGGATATCAGTCTTGCCAAGCACTTCTTATCAACCCAGTTTATAATGCATCACCTCATTATCATTCATTAGGGCCAGTGGGTAAAAAAAAAAAAAAAAGAATAAATGCATTCCCTCTGCAAGTCTAAGAGCCTGTGAAGCCAGAGGTCCTATTGATACCTCAGTGCTTGAAGATAAATACTTTGGTTTAAAATGTCTGATTATTGAGGTAAGTGACTTCTCTCTGGAAGCAGTGTTAGTAATATCTGTGCAAAAGATTAGGAGTGCTGTACTGCCATTGTTGAAGTGGAGAAAAAAAGTGTCACAGGTGATTTTCACACCTCTGGCTCAGTGGAGGGTGGATGGATCTGTAGGAGACAATTGTTAGAAAAAGAGTCAGGCAGTAAAACAGTCTCTGAGTTCACTTTCCACTTGTTTAGCCAAGACTCAAAGAGGGACATCAGGAAGCCATTTGTCCATTCCTTTGATTCAGTGAAGATTGGATATGTTATGTCACTCTAGATATAATTTCCATCCTCTGTTTTGAAAGACTTTCAATGGTGGGAACACCACTAACTCCATGAGTATTTGTTTTTACACATGGTATTTCCCATTAGAATGAATTTGCAAATGCCTAATCTGAGGGTTTTTATTTTTCAATTTAAAACAATACTTAGTTGTTAGGTATAAGAATTTATGTGAAGAGACTTTTATTCTTAGCAAGAGCTTATAATAATCTCATCTTTGCTCTGGTGTCTGGGTCATTTAATCCTTGTTTTCCCTTTTTGTGATTTCCTTGTGCTCCCACAGTATTTTCAGCTTCTTACTGAAGCTAGTATTTTATCTCCAGTAGCAGCTAGTGTTGCCTCACATTTCCTCAGACATCTTCCTCTAAGATCTCTACATGTTATTGAAAGTAGCTGTGACTAATGCCTTATCTCCTCACCTGATCCTCTCCAACTCTTCATGCCTAGAAGTCTTTTAACCCATTAAAGTTGCTCACTTTTTGTATCACTTTTACTTGCAGAAATTCTTCTTCTGCAGATGAGAAAGGCTTTCTGTGTCCAAACTCAGAGAATAGGCTTTGGTGGGACTAGAATTCATATGTATGCTTTGTACTGATAATTAATTTACTGAAGATGATAAGGAAGAAAGCAAAATATCATCTAATTTTTACTGTACACTCCATATAATCAATTAATATTCAGATACAAAGTCAGCCATAGAAGGCTTGAAGACAGTTTTTTCTTCCCTCATATTTTGGTATAGCTAAGGTCCTGTATATAAACTGAAACAACTTGTTCAGCTACTGCATGTGAGTTAAAATAAACCGACCTGAGAAAACAGCATCTGTTCCTTGTCACACATCTTAGGCAGATCTTGGAAAAGAACATGACATAGACCCCTTATGCTCTTGTGATGCTAGACACAGCAAACTCTCTGCAGTGGTGTTCCCTAAGGCAGTCTTTGACGACTATCTGCTGCTTCTATATCACTTGAGTCAGTTTGCAGGTGCAATCAGGCTTCAAACCTGGATGCCGATCACTGCCAAGCAGAAAAAGTGGGTTAAATTGGGACGTTAAATCCCTCACAATGAATAATTCACCCTAGACTAGTCTTCTAACCTCTCTCCAGCAGTGGTTGTTCATGTATACACTGTGTGTATTATTTACACCTCTCACTAGGGCTGTATGAGAATCAGATCATGCTTACAAGTTATGTAGCATATTACAATAAGTGGCACTTGGTACAGGCTCAGGAATTGACAATCAATTTCATTTAGCTTGAGGCTTACAGAAAACACTTCACCAGTCCATATATAAAGTGCTGAGAATGTGATTTCTGCAATTGCTATTATTACTATGCTACTATATGAACACTTTGTGAAACTGAGATCTGGACTCCATAAACCTAAATGCTCTCTGTGAAAGGTGAGTCTCACAAACTACTTCAATTGAAAAAACACATGAAAATAAGGGAGACTGGAGAATGGATTTCTGTGACCTGACCAGGGTCACAGTGGCAAGAGATAAAAACAACTCTCCATGCTCCCTTCTATTTTTTCCATCTGGGAAATTATGGCATTTATGTCATGCTTTGCAGGGACATTGTGCTGTATTCCTGCTGCCTGTTGTGGAAGCCTCACTTGAGCTTTGCAACACTCAAGTAACATGCATTTGGCCTTGCAGGATACTTTAAGGAACCTGAAGAGTGGATGTGGGCTCTTTCCATACCAAGGCATAAAGTGATGGACCTTACTGCATAGAGGCCAGATTCAGTTCCCTAAGGCCAGATTCAGCTCCCTAATGCCAGCATCTGGTGTAATTTTCCTGCTGTGGGGAATCCTTCCTTGCCTCCTCCTGCTATTCCAGATGGGTCATCTCAAACAATCCTGTGCAGATGTCTCAGGTAACCTAGGGCAGCTAAAAGAACACTGGACATCACCTCATGGAAGCTGAGTCAAATCCTTATTAACCACTGACAGCAATGAGTATATGGACACCTTATCCACATGCAAACTTTTATGTAAATCCAAATCCTGTAATTCAGGTGAGATCCAGGCCCCTCTCCACTGGCTAGACAGGGAAGTTTGTGTCGTTCTGGTATGCTAGACACCTGTAATTTGCTTGGACACTGAACACAAATTACTTTTCTGTGGTGGTGAATACACAGCTTGTTTTGTCTCAGAAGTGGTTCTCTTCCAAGCCATCAGTTTTAAATAATGGGTGGGAGGAAGGAAATAGGAAAAGTGGATCTAAATATTAAATATATCTTCAATAGCTGACTTTCACAAGTCCTTTATCCCAGATTGTTTCCTCCATTAGCACCTGCAAGAGTTGATTAAATGAGACAGACGTGCCAGATTCATCAACACTGACAATTTTTTTTCAGCTTGTATGTACCTACCAAAAAGAGATTGTTGCCATTTGTTATTAAAACGTTCCTAACTGCATCTCCTAGGAGCAAAAATAACTTTGCTTTTTATGCCCAGTAGTTTTTCTTGTCCTTGATAGCATGATCGACAAATTAACAGTGATCTCATAATTTATTCCTTCAATGTTCATTTTATTTATAATCCAAAAGCAATTAAATTCTCTTTCATGCCACATTGTCCTGGTGACAGATGTGTGGTTACCACTCAGACATTTGATGTCTGACATAAATCATCCTGTGATCAAAGTGTCTGTTGACTTGAGAGTCTGAATTTGCAGCAGATGCCTCCACATACAGAGTGACAAGAAAATTCTTCATGGGAGTCTCATTTCAGTTAACCACCTTGCTTTACTCTGACTTTGCAATCTGACAGCCCAGTTATTTTATGACAGCCAGGAGTCTTCAAATGTGTATTTACAAAGCCACCAAATGTGTCACTTTGTCACTTATACCAAATAATACCTTCGATAGAAGAGAAATGCGTTAAAATTTATAGGGGCACAGTGCTAAAGGAGAAGGAATAGATAGTGAGTTTAACAATTTGACAAATTTATCCCCAAATGTTGGAAGATCTGCAGGACTTTTTTGTTTTTTTACAATTTTGCTAAGAGCAATATCCACATGTAGTAACTTCCTTTTCTGCCTGTCCCCTCACCACAGTATCTATAAATTAGATTGCAATGGGAGACAGGAGTCTTTGACTGCAATTAAAACAGAACTAAATGATGAGCCTGAGTTATACAACTTGATTTTCTGTTCTGTTAAACCATAAGAAAGCCTCTGGCACAATTTTAGCCATCCCAACTAGTTTAGGAGGTTCAGGAATTAGTGCAGTCAAAAGAACATTCCCTGAAGTTGTTTTTGCAATGGCTACCCCTTTTTGAAGGGAAGGGGGTTTTTAGTATTGCATTTATCACCAGAGAGTGTCAGCCAGTCTCACTGTTGGCCAGAGAATGAGCTCAGGCACAGCTTAGTTTATTAGTATTAAAAAAAATTATATAGGGCTATATAAAATAGTAGTCTAGATGAGATAGGGTTGGCAGATGAGCTTTTGTGAATTGTCCAAGTCAATTGGACGTTTACTGCAGTGTGAGACAACGACCACTTGCCAGGGAACCTTCTTAGTCAACAATATGGGCAAGTCCATGATTCCTCCAGTCTACAGAGTCCTTCAGGACTATCTCAGGAGCTCACGTGCCCTCAAATAGCCCTATGTGCCTTCATGATATGTCTCGGGGCATATCTAACCTCTATACCTATTTATTTTCTACTGAGGCTGGCTGTGACACAGGCTCATTTTGTCTTAGATGCTTTGGACGGAAGAAGAGCAATATAATAATCATGTCATAGAGACACTGCAGGGAGTCAGAAGAGATTCAGGGGCAAGTGCAGTGAAATGTAGATGGGTGCTGATTGATGCCATTTGGCTTCAGAGTTAAATAGTGAGCTGAGTCCCTTTTTTTATTCAGTAGTATGTGTAAAGCTATAGAGAGAAGATCCCTGCTGCAGTGGGCCTATGACCCCCCATACAGGCTGAGTTGGCAGTGGAATAGCAGGCAGGGAAAAGACAAAATTGACATGAAAATTTCTATTAGTAGCAAGAGATGATCGAGACAGAGATAAGAATTCCTCAAACCTATTTTTCTAATAAATATATGACATCTAATTGGCTATTTGATTTCTGATTTACCTGTATGGGATGCACCTTCTGGGTTGTAGCTGGAGAGAGGCTATGTGTGAGTAAAAGGCAGCACCACTCATAGCAGGAGTCTGAAATTCAGCTTAGTATTGATCTCAATGGAGGCTTGATGTTTGGAGGCTCTGACTACTTTCTGCTCTGGGAAATGTATTTTCTAGTTGTGTTTTAGTTAATGTGCTCCCTTCAGGCCACGAAGGAAATTGCTTTAGCTTGCTCTGCAGCATGGTGTCTCTAGATGTCTCACACTGAGGCAGGGAATTAAGTGCTGTATGCTCCTTTCTTCTCTCCTAGATAAGTGAATAATGTGTGTTTCTTTGGTGCTCTGCCCTCTTTACTTACAAAGTACCGTTAAAGGAAGGGATGACAATTTGTTGTTAGCTTGATTTTGTAGTAAAAAAACCAATGTGGACTGAATGGGAGTGATTTAAGGACTTCCCTAAATGCAGTATCATTGCCTGCATGGGGCATGTGCTTGTTCCGGGACCTAACCTCACAGGCTGGCCTAGTTCTGGTAATATTCACGGTCTTTCAGTTAACTCCACGGAAAGAAAAAAATCTGGACATGCTACTGTGCCCATGAGGAAGTCAATGACATCAGAGCTTTATTTTGCGCTATTTCTGGAAGGGCATTAGATTGCAATTTGGCTTCTGAATTCTCAGATGGATCAAGATCAAGAACTTATTAAAACTGAGGAATGTTAATATAATCTTTTCTGTAGTACTTATATATGTATAAAGCATGTCACCATTCATTGCAAGATTTATCCTTTCAATTTCTAGTTCCATTGTGACTATGTCATGCTCTCGAATAGGAACATCACTCCTCTTATCCTTTTTATGGGTAATTAATTCATAATGGTAAAGAAGGATTTACACAAAATGGGAAAGTCTAGCTGTAAAGAAAGAATCATTCTGTCCAGTGGACCAGATTTAAATATTTTTTTCTTGTACCTGTGGGAATAGACCATAGAAGAGTAAACGTTTTAACCAGAGATTTTCAACATAGCCATTAGATAATGCATCAGCTCTCAAGGGCTTTTTGTTTGCCAGTTGAGATTTTTTCTTCATTCTTTATAAAAAACCAGATCACCAGAAAAATAAGATATTTTCCTTTTTAAAAACTGTTTAACAAGTGGTAGAGGAAGCAATAAAGGAAGTACTATGCGTGTACAATAATTTCACATTACTGAAATAGAATAATATCTGGGGTTAGGGGCAGGGTGAAATGTTTAGACACATTATGCAGCATTGTTCTAAGATATGAATGTATGTCACTGCAACGCTGGCTCCATTAACACTTCCTACTTACTATAACCTTGATGAAAGCGTGTTAAAATTATGAAAATGGTTTCCTTTTAAAATGAGAAGAAGCAGCATTGAAATCAACATTTTTTTCATTAATTATAGTAATATTATTTAGTACTTGAAGAATAGAGTAAAAATGTTTGTAGGCAGGACTCTATTTCTTTAGATAGTTGCTTTTATGTTGCTACCAATCTGTAGATGTTTTTAAGGAGTACATAGATACATCCAAATCGAAGCTTGTTAAAACTCTGCTAATGACACAATTATTTTTCTGAATAACTTGTTTCCTAGGGGGTTTTGTGACCCCCACTTACTTCTGTGAGTGGAACTAATGTAACAGTGAACACTTTTTCCAGTTCCACTCTGCAATGATGTGCAACAAAAAATGTGTAAAGAAAAAAATCTAAAAAAAAATTAGATTAGCTATTAAGAAGATATTAGTTATGGTGAGAGTGGTGAGACACTGGCACAGGTTGCCCAGAGAAGTTATGGATTCCACATTTCTGAAGTGTTCAAGGCCAGGTTGGATGGGGCCCTGAGCAACCTGTTCTAATGGAAGGTGTCCCTGCCCACATCAGGGGGGATTGGAAGGGGATGATCTTTAAGGTCACTTCCAACCAAAACCATTCTGTGATTCTTTGAAAATACAGCTCTACATGAACTAAAGCCATAAGGAAGAGGTGTGGAGATGGACACTTTGTGTCAAAATGTGATGCTGGGGCATTACTCCATATTGGGGATGAGGGTGACGTGCATCGGGCGCACCACTTCCATAACTGACTTCCTACTGATGCTTGTCTGTGCCCAGAGTCAATGCAGTTTCACTGACATTCAGGCACTGTATTGAATTCAGGCACTACTTACTGAGCTACAACAAAGGAGAACCAACAGGAGAGAAAAAAATAGAAATCACTCCATAATAAACAAGGTGTTGAAGATCCCCTATGGTGAAATGTCACTGAGGGACTCCCTGGGCTGATTCA
>VXBC01006940.1:31545-54350 GCA_013399945.1 Ploceus nigricollis | reverse complement strand
GCCCTGAATGGGCGGCCGCTTCCTAATTATCAAAATGGACGAGGATGTGTCCCAGACGCAACTTGCCGGCACCTGGAACTTGGGCTGCCTTGACAGTCCCAAGGTTGTCCTACCAAGTGTCATCAGGAACCTGGGTTGCTGACTTTTGTTTGAAAGGGAAAAGCGGCTGTGAATTCCTGGGAGCGTTGTGTAAACACTCCTGGAGCTGTGGCAGACTTTGGGCCATGCCCATTCCCTGGGGAGCGTGGGTATTGCTCACCACCCTGTGGGGAAGATCCTTTCCCTGATCTCCAGGCTGACCCTGCTCTGGCCCAGCTCCTGCCATTCCCTGGTTCCTGGAGCCCTCAGTGAGGCTCCCCTCATTCTCCTCCTCTCCAGGCTGAACAAGCCAAGTGCCCTCAGCCACTCCTCTTACAAATTCCCCTCCAGATCTACATCATGAGTTGTGCTGTGTATCCTCCAAACCACTGTTATGTTTCCTAGAAGAAGCAGAACTTCTAAAGAGATCCTTGGACGCTAATTACAGGCGAGAAGAGTAGAAATTTTGCCTTGATAATGTTCTTGGTAATTATCCTTTATGACATTATAAATCTGATTTTTTTCCCAAGTTTTATATCTGCTCATGTTCCTCTGTGAAATGGTGGAGTTTATTTAAAATTAGTAGCAGTGTTATTAATGACACCCAACATTTCCAGGAATGGCTGTATAATATAAATCCTGTAAAGTGCTTAATAGGACACAGCTTCTTGTTTGGTTGCTTGTGGTGATAAATTAGAAAGAAACTAATAAAACATGGAGCAGAAGGAGAGTAAGCTGGAGAAGTTTTAGGGCAGTGAACAGAGAGATGTGACCAATAATGATGTATAACATAGGTCATCACAGGACAGGAATAACCTTTGTGTTTTTACAGGATTTGTCCTAAACTCTCTAAAATTTGTTAAGGTTTTTTTCCACCAGCAGTTCTTGGATTTGTATCTGAATGGATTAGGGAGGAGAGTACCTATAAGCTATGCCCTGAAAGTGTCCAATGCCAGGCTGGATGGGACTTGGAGCAACCTGGAGTAGTGGAAGATGACCCTGCCCAGGACAGGGAGTGGAACAGGGTGACCTTTATGGCCCAGACCAGATTGCTCCAAGCCCCCTCCAAGCTGGCCTCAGCCACCCCTTCCAGGGGTAGCACAAAATGTGGGCACACCGAGGATTTTGGGATATGCAGTGATTCACCTGGAGCTGCTTTGCCAACATGTACTTTGAGTTATAGAAGATTAAGAGACTCTTTGAGAGGCATGAAGGAAACCTGAAGTTCTACCTAGAGAGAGAACTGTCAGTGTTAAGATATTAACTACATATTGCTTGGCCAACTATTGTATTTCCATCAATATTTGGATTATTTAATAGAAAGTTCTTTTCTTTGATAAAACACAGGTTTCACATTTGCCATACCTTCAACTCTCACAGGAATTCTGTTTATGTCAGTGAAATTTGACATCTTTGCTGTGACATGAAGGGAGTTTGTTTTAAGAAATGGCTGAATGGTAGGGAGATCCCTGAACATCCATGAGATTCTTCACTGCAGCAAAAATGAGGGTGGGGTAGTTAAAAACTCAGTTTAAAGTCTTCTGGTAAATGAGAGTTCACTCTAAAAACTGCAAAACAAAGTAAGCCCAAGTCCATTAGGCTGCCACAGATACATTGCTGTTTCTATTGCTGTATGATTTTAGTTGTCAGCAAAAGTATAAATACTTTTGGGAGACACAAATCCTACTTCCAGTGCTAATATAAATCTATGATTTGTGTTATTAGCCAGCTTCTTGCTGACCCATAAACTTGTGGACTGTTTTTTATGACAGGAGAGCTATGCAGGGTATGGTGGGGGGGAAATCAGTAATTTTAAATATATAAAATGGAAGTGATTGATCTCTTCCAGTAATATAAAATAATAATGTTTGAAGTGACAGGAAAATCTGTGGGAAGCTCTGAATAATAGTATATACTAATGTTTAAATATATTATGACAATCCCTCTTTAAAAATCAAACTGCAGCTCTAAATCATGCTCTGATAACCCTTATTATCTGAATTATGAGCAGCCATTGCTTAGGATGTGGATGTAGATATATATGGGGTTTAATTTTGTCATTTTTTAGCACTGGTCAGTGTTTGGAGATATTTTCCTACACTGACAGAAGTGTGTCCCACTGTCTGGCAGAAACATCTCTCCCTGTTTCCTGTAGGTCAGTGCACATTCAGAGCACATATATTTGTCCTGAAATGTATGCATTGTCCTAAAACTCGACTGGCTGGAATTTTCAAACTTGCCTTAAGGATATGGATGCCCAGCTCTCATTAATTTTAATTCAATTACTTAATTTGGTTACTCGTTTCCCATTTTAATTTTAATGGGAATTGGGCATCCAAATCCCATAGGCAGGTTTAAAAATATCAGCCAGAAGATAATGAATATCCAAGGGAATGGAATTCCAGAGCAAGCTGGAACTTCTCTGCTTTGAAAATTCTGCTAAAGAGCCATTTTGCTGCTTTGTGTAGTCAGGAGTCACAATTGAGGTTCTTCCAAAAAAAAATACCACTCTGACAGTTCTTCAGAAGCCAACGTTCCTGTCTGAGAAAAATACTAAGAAAATGCAGGGGGTTTTAAGCACCTTTCATGTTACTCAACTTTTATTTCAGAGAAATTTCAAATAATGTTATAGTCTATTTTTTCCTGCTGTTGTATCTGATATCTTTCATAAACCAAGTATTCAGAACTTATTGTCAAATCTAAAGCTGGTGGCCAAATCAACAGGAGCTATTATTGGTCTTATTATTCTGAATGTCTTTTCTCTATTTTTAATGTTTCTGGGGAGCAATATTCCTTTTTCTTTTAATTACCAGATTGCAGCCTCTTTTGTGTACAATAGAACTATCCTGGAGAAATTAAATTTCTCAATTAGCTATGGAAAAAGAAGACCAATTTAAATGGCAAAATAAGCAAGTCAAACCTCCCTTAATTAATTTTATCATTGCTTTTTTTTTAAAGAAAAAAATGCAGTTTAGCTTCACAGGGGAAAACGTCACTTAATCATGCTACATTTAATTGGAACAAATAATTATAACGAAATATTAATCATTATGCACTGAAGGCCCATTTGAAATGCAGTCAGTGTGAATGGAAGCCAGCCTGCTTCCTGCATTAATTTGAGTTGTAACCTGGATCAGGTGTGTTTCCCAGGAATCTCTGTCCAGTGCTTGCAGCCATTGTAAAGCTGGTAATAGCTTGAGTATAAAATTCCAAATAACTAAGGCACTGGATATGAAAATTCCCACTGTGAGCGCCTGTACAGATCCTGGAAGAAACAACAGGATGGAGTTTTCAAAGTCCTGGGTATGTGCTGTCAGTATCCATTCTCATGGTAATCCCATGGGGAATTTTGCCATTAAATTCCATGGAAGTGGAGTTTCTCAGTGCCGTGAGCTTGTAAAGAATTGCTTTCAAGAAATAGGGAAAAAAAAAAAAAGGTAAACACTGTGATTGCATCCATCAGTTTCCATTGCATCAATCAGCTTCCATTTAAACGCCCTCTGTTGTTAAATTGAAATGAAGATGGATTTGTTGTTCTGGATGGTTTAGACATCTATTAATTATACATGCACATAATATTTAATTATCATGAGTAAGTGTGGCAATTTTCTTGAATTAGAGATTGATTATTCCATTCAGATCCCAGCAATTGGACTTTATGATGTTTGTCAGTTCATAATTATCTTGGAATCGCTAGCTATGATGTGCGTATTAGGAAGTTTGGAAATCCTTGGAAATCCAACAAGCCTCTTGTGGCTCACGTGACCTTGTGGATGCCCATGGGAAATCTGAGGCCATGAAGTTTATTTATAACTTCTTCCAAGCTCCTGATTGCCTCACCTTGAGCTGTGCCAGGGGAGGGTCAGGTGGGTCAGGAAAAGGTTCTTCCCCCAGAGGGTGTCAGGCACTGAACAGGGAATGGGCACGGCTCCAAGGCTGCCAGAGCTCCAGGAGCATTTGGACAACACTCCCAGGGGTGCACAGGGTGGGATTGCTGGGGTGTCTGTGCAGGGACTAGGGCTGGACTGGATGATCCAGGTGGTTGCCTTCCAACTCAGGATATTCTGTGACTCTGTGACCTCTGGGAGAAGGGGAAGTGAGAAGAAGGAGAAAAGAAGACACAGCCAGAGGATTTGCTGGTGCCCAAGCTGAGCTCTTCGATTTCAGGAAGCAACGAGAGCACTGAGTAATTTCCTCCCCAGAGAACTATTCAGATGCTGTGCAGTGTTTCCCTATTAAGAAAACTCTTTATGCTTCCTAGATTTTCCATGTGCCTCTGATGCCTCAGGTTTTAACTTTTATATTTTTCAGATTCTGTGCTGCTTTAATGTGTGGGTCTGGACTTCACATAAGGGGATGANGCCTCTGTTCTAGGTCAGCCTTCTCAAGGCATCACCTCAACACCAAGGGTCAGCTGAACGTGTACTACCTGTGCAATCAGAGCAAGCTCTGCTCACTTTTCCTCTCTTCCTGCTTTGGTCTTTCCCAGCTCCTTAAGTTTTCCAGGTGCCTGCCAGTGTTTTGCTTTCCCCAGAAGAGCTGTGGCTGAGCATTCCTGCTCAGGAATTGGTAGCTTGCAGCGAAGGTGTGAACAGAAAAATGTTTGGGAGAGGGGGAAGAGAGAAGGGTGGAGAGGGAGAACGCTCATCTAAGCTCTTTTCTGGGAACGCTTTGGAGTTCAATCTTTCTGCCAGGTGCCTTTGACATGAGTCAGGACTCAATGAATGGATGAAAGGGAGAGAAGAAAAAAGCAAGGCCGAGGCAATTTGAGATAGTATCCGGTGTATCTTGGAGTGAGACAGCATTCAAAGGCCAGGTTTAATTTAAGCAATGGCTCTGTGGAGTGTATTAACCTTTCCACCCTCCCTCCCCCCATGCTGAGCACTAACTGTCTTTTCTGCCTTTTTTAGAAGTGTCTTTCCAGCTCTACTGCACCATTTTTCATCTTCTCTTTGAAGGAGATATGTCCCTGAAATTATCTATTTGAAATCATGCTAATCCATGTGCTCCATCCCCCAGGAAGGAAGGTAAATATGGATTGTAAATGGGGTTACTGTGACAAAAGCTGGGAGGTGGGAGGATGGAGAGGCAGGAGTAAGGATGGCAGCAGGATGGATGGAAATGATGGAGTTAGCAGGGCAAAATGAAGGGACCAGGGGAATGTGGGTCAGATATTCTGCCAGTGTAAATGTCATAGGTGTGCTGGCTTTGGCAGGTCTGTGCCCATTTATTCCAGCAGGAAAGTTAGCCATGCTTTCTAGTCCCAGCTAATTATAGCTGGTACCTCAGGCTCCTATCCATGCATGGGAATGACCTGGGGTTTATATCCTCTTCTCTTCTCCTCTGATCTCTGACCTGACTTTTGTAGTGCCTTCTGAAATACTTGCTGGCTTAATCTACTGAGTTTGGCATCTGTGACTTGGACAGGACTAAAAAACCACCCCTCTACTCAGTATTTGAATAACTGATTTCTAGTTAGGATAAATTGGGCTTTAAAATGAATTTTTGTCCTTTTTTTTCCATTATTACTGACATTTTCCACTTACTTTTAAAACTAAGCTTTAAGAAAAGAGAAAAAAGAAAACCATCATATACTGAAGTTGGATAAAACATTTTTTTGCACTTCAAAGGTGTTTTGATTTGTAGAAATGCTGCACTCCTGTCACGACTGTCCCTCTGTGCTGGCACTGCTGAGGGACATCGAGTGCTGTGTCCAGTTCTGGGCCCTCGTGGCCAGAGAGACCTGGAGGGGCTGGAGCGTGTCCAGGGAAGGGAACAGAGCTGGGAAGGGTCTGGAGCACCAGGAGTGGCTGAGAGAGCTGGGAGAGTGGCTCAGCCTGGAGAAAAGGAGGCTCAGGGGGGACTTTGTGGCTCTGCACAACTCCTGACAGGAGGGGACAGCCGGGGGAGTCGGGCTCTGCTCCCAGGGAACAGGGACAGGAGGAGAGGGAACAGCCTCAGGCTGGGCCAGGGGAGGCTCAGGTTGGACACCAGGAGGAATTTCTCCATGGAAAGGGTGGTCAGGCCTTGGCAGGGGCTGCCCAGGGAGGTTTGGAGTCCCCATCCCTGGAGGTGTCCCAGGAAGGCCTGGAGGTGGCACTCAGAGCTCTGGGCTGGGGACACGGTGGGGATTTGGCACAGCCTGGACTTGATGGTCTTTTTTCCAACCTTAATGATGCAGCCATCCTGTAACATTGTCCAGAGAAGCTGTGGCTGCCCCTGGATCCCTGGCAGTGTCCAAAGCCAGGCTGGACAGGGCTTGGAGAAATCTGGGCTAGTGGAAGGTGTCCCTGTCCATGACAGGGGGTGGCACTGGATGGGCTTTAAGGTCCCTTCCAACCCAGACCATTCTCACAGGTGCAGCAGGAGGTTCCTTTGTGTGTTACAACAGTTACAAGTAACAACTTCAGATGTTACAGTATTTTAAATAATTCATACTGTACACATAGACCTTCACTGCCATTTCTTTTCAGTAAAGAGTGAAAAAGAAGCTGGAAAATCAATGTACCAACAACTGAATCATTATGTCTGAAACTGTAACAGGGGTAGTGGGTTGAAATTAATTCATCCAGATGGCACCAGAACTTGCAGGCTGGAATAATTTCTCTAATGCATATTAGGAACTAGCAGAATAGCTTCAAATAGGGGTCTGGATAAAAATGGCTTGATGTATTTTCAAGCAGCTCCAGTTCCTCCTGAGTTTGTGTAATGGATAAGTTCAGACACTTCACTTCTGACAAAGTGGTCCATGAGAATTTTTTAACGGGCTCCACCACGGAGCTCTCTCTACATGACAAATGGGGCTGCAAGAGCTCTCCTGGTCTGCAGACAAGCCACAGATGAAAAACACTGACAGCACTGCCCACAAAAAGAACAAGTTGTGTAATTTACCGTGGGTCACACATTTTTAATGTTGTAAAGTTATATCCAGAGCTGTCACCTTCACAGATTGAATGACCTCTTGTGATAGTAAAGGTTATGAAATAAAGAAATGCATCTTGCAACTCATTAATCATTAGAGAAACAGCCAGAAGGATTTCTGACTGCTGTTTGCAGGTACCAAAAAGTATGAGACCAAACACTGCTGTGAAAGTTTGTGGGGAAAATAAATCAACATTTTGGAACAAAAAAATGTTGTATCTTCTTTCTGGGTTGAAGTGACTTTGATCGTTAACTACTTACAAATGAATCCAAATAGAGTTTGGGGCTTTCTGAAGTTTGCAAAAGTGATTTGCATTTCAAAAGGCCCTGCAGTAAACACCGGTTAAGGTCCCAAAAGTCTTCTAAGAAGATGATTAACTTGAGAAATCCTTTGCTAATAATTAGTGGGGCTGACTCCTAGGTGAAATCACATATGGTGGAAAAAAAATTGTGTAACGTGATGCACTGGAGGAAGGACTCAGAAGTCAGTTTCTTTATTAAATCACAATTAAGTTTGTGCTAGAAAATTTTCATTTGAGTTCCCAGAAATGTAAAGAAAGAAGAGTGAAGAATCCTTAACAGCATTACAAAGATGTAGTTTACTTTTCTGGGAGCTCTCTAGAGCCACAGGAATTGATAAGCAATACAATGGTTGGGAGGCACACAGTGATTTTCCTGCAGGAGTTTGGATCCCACTCACTGTGTTGTCAGGAGCCCCCAGAGGTGCTGCAGCGCTAAAATGCATTTGCAAATGCAGCTCTTGCTGCCTCAGTGAAAATCTACTGAGACACCGAGCCTGGGAGGACACGTGCTTGGCAACAGCAGCTGAAAACTGCAGGATCCCACAGCCTGGACACTGCCTGTCCTTGGGGTTCCCAGCAAAGCAGCTGCTGGGTTTGTCTTTGCAGTCTCAGGCTCCTGCTTGCTCCCGAAGGAGCAATTGCCAGGAGCTGTGTGCAGAGCTGCCCGGGCTCCCTGAGCAGGCCTGGCAGCAGCTGAAGCACATGGGGTGGCAGCCCAGCCTTGCCAGGCTGGGAATGTCTTGGTGCTGGCACAGAGGGGAATGGTGTGGGCTGAAAGGCTCCCTGTTTGCCAGGGTGTTCAAAGGGAAAAGGGAAAATCCTCCTGAACTCAGCCAAAGGGACCTGCAGCCCACTGAGGTTGGTGCTGAGCTCCTCCAGCACCAGTCCTTCATGCCTGTGCATTTCCCAGCCTGGTCCATGTGACCAGTTTCCTAACAGGTGCCTAACAGGGGCTCTTGTATTTATAATCTGAGTCTCCTCCATGTCTCCAGAGTTTTTGCATATGAGGCAGAGAGTCCTGTTCAGTCTCACACCTGCTCCTCCTTTTAACCTCCCTGCCCTGCTGGTAGCTCCCGGCTGAGGTATCCACCCAGTCAGCTGTGACAGACTGTAGTGAAGCCACGCACAGTGAGGCTGCCTTTGTTACACTCTGCTGCAAAAAATTATTTTGCTGATTTGGTGTCATTGCAGGGTTCTTACTGTGCTGGGCCCTGGTTGGCACCAACCTTTCTGCTCAGTTCCTCTGGAGCAGTTGGTGTGAAAGGTGGAAGTGTGTAAGGAAGGTTGCCAGTGCAGATTCCTGAACACAGGGATGGAGCAGAGAAGGACCTGAAGTGCCACGGGAGTGGCTCAAGTGGTTTAGATGGATGAAAATTATTATTTTAGATAAATCCTGTGTGGCTGACAAAACTGCTCCTTTTTGATCACAAAACCTTACAAAATGATGATAGAGCTTAAGTTTTCCAAAACCAGGATGGATATAGTCTGCAGTTGTGAAGATGGACACCTGACTATGAACTCTCACATACTGAGCCACTCTTGGCCCTTCAAAAGTCCCAGTGTATGCAAAACAAAGCTGTTGTTGTTTTCTGTATCAGACACAGAGTAGCTATCATGGAGCTCTCATGGAGCCATGGAATGGTTTGGGGTGGAATAGACCTTAAAAGTTCATGCTGTGCTATGGGCAGGGACACCTTCCACTGTCCCATGTTGCTGATCCCAGCCCTGTCCAGCCTGGCCTTGGACACTGCCAGGGATCCAGGGGCAACCACAGCTTCTCTGGGCACCCTGTGCCAGGGCCTCCCCACCCTCACAGGGAACAATTCCTCCCCAATATCCCATCTAAATCTCCATGTCACAAAGTAGATGTCATAATCTGTCCCTTGCAGGGGTCATTTCTTACATCTTGTGCTTTTTGTCCTTTGCCAAGACACCTTTATTTCATTTTGGTAAGGAAAAACACAAAGGAGGAATCAGGAATTGTTCAACAGCCCAGGAATCGTTCTGTCCCCATTCCATGGCCTTGCTGCACAGACCTGGGCTCAGATGGGACAAGCTCCACCCCTCATCTCACGTGGTGTGCTCAGAGCTGAGCTGCACCTTCTCCCCCGGTGCAGCAAACAGACAGTTTTGGAGTTGGCCTGTCTCCCCTCACCCCAGCTCTATGAAGAGATATTTAAACCAATCCTTGTTTTAAATATTTCTGTCTCCCTGTGTCACTGGACTGTCACAACACTTCCCAGATGTCAGTCTTTGTGATTACAGCTGAATACTGACTTTCCAGAATTCATCCTTTGCAGAGTGACCATTTCCTTACCAAGAAGGAAAGCAACTGCCCTTGCTGAAGGTGCCAGAAGAGTTCAGGTTTCAGAGTTCTCTTTAAAAAAGGCTGAAGAATATGCTATAAACTGCCTTTTTAATACATATATATATATATCTCCAGCAAAAGAAGACTTTCTCACTGCTTTCCTTAGCAGCAACAGTTCAAATGCAGAGACTGCAGAAAGGGAAAAAGAGAAGTAAATTGGGAGACTATAGAAAAATTGCAGGGGAAAGCAGGGTTTAGATCACTGAAGTCTGGCATGGTGAGTGAACCTAAATGTTTCACTGTTTCTTGCTCACTGGATAAATATTTAAGTTTAAAGTCAGGGGAAACTTATTCTTAAGGGTGAAAAAAAGCAAACTCTGAAAGGGTTTTGACAATGTAAAATACATCCTCTCCCAAGCTAGCTGATATAAAGAATGCAGCCTTTTAACATGCCTGGACAAGCCTTAAAAATGACTCAATAAATTGTAGAATTCAGCACATTTTCTTCCCAATTATTTTTGAAGCGATTCTGACAAATGTTTTCTAAAGGAGGAATGGCAGACTGTCTATTTTATTTTAGTTTTATGGTACTTTTATTTTTATCCTGTCATGAGAAGCAAATGGCAGAGCTATGATTAGGATAAGCCGTGTAAGAGGGCTCAATCTGCACAATTTATAGTGCAGCCTGCTTTAATCTGTCAGGGAACGTGTGTTATATTGCCTTTCAATAGAGGAGAGAGCTCTGGCTATATATGTTAATAAATTCCAGCCAGACAGTCCTAAAAGATGCCAACAATTGCTGGAAGTACTTGGAGCAGGAACTGTCTGCATTATTGAATCCTTGGAGGACTCTTTTGGATACTGTGGATTTCTTCAGCAAAAAGCAGACAAACAAAGAAAGCCCCCAGCAACTCTGCTACTCAAAAAACCTTTGGGGAAAACATTCAAAATGTAGTTACCATGATATTTTTATTAATTAGATTTTTAAAATTTACCAGCCTGATCCAATCACAGTGATGATGATGATGATTATTATTATTACCAGTGATTTCAAGGATTTAGGGTAACTTTTTTTTTTTTTTTTTTTTTTTCTTTCCTCTTCCCAGTTTTGAATTTATATGCTGTGAAACCCCTGAAGTTGTGATCTCAGTGCCACCCAAATCACAATCCAGGTTTGTTTATATATATTTAGTAAATCTGAAAATCTGCACTTGACACGGGGTGTTTCCCTCTGTTTATTTACGGTTTTTATTGGATTGCCACTGCCATCTATTTTCAAATCTTCCCCTTCCTGATGGATTGATTTCTTGTGCTGAGGTGAATGTGATAGGAAAATTAGATGTAGCATTTGCACTGATAGTTTCTGGGTTTGGATTCTACAACAAGCTTTGAAAGTTGAATAACAGGATTCTTGAAATGCCACGGAAAATAATTGAGGGTTCTTACAAAAAAAGGGCTTTTCACATTGTTCTCCGTGGCTGTTTTCGCAGTGGGAGTTGCAAGACAAAAGTCACATGTGTCAACACTGAATGTTACTCTAATCCCAAAGGAGAAGAAACAGCCTCTTCTGGTTAAGGTTAAGAAAATGAAATTTATGATCTTTTCCAGAAAAGGCAAAGGATTTGCTTTAAGTAGTGGAATAGATAAAAAAACCAAACCACACATGGCATTATTGCAGCCACCCAGTCCACATTCACATTTAAACCTGGGTAAGGATTGATGAAGACTTCATGACAGGCACAGGAAAGCAGTAATATAAGGAAAAAAAAAAAGTGAAATTATAATCTCATATTCACCAGAAAATCAAAGCTGCAATGTTAGAATAGCAAATGCTCAAATTTCCTATGTCAGATTATTCTCTGAGGGTCTAAAAAAACCAGAAAAATTGTACTCAAAAGAGCCATAAACATATTTTTTCCTAAAAGAACAGAATCACCTTTCTTGACCTGTAAAATACTTTCATCAATTAAATATTCTTCATATCCTAGATGGAATTTTTAAGAATATTCCCTGGTCTATGGGATTATGGCCTTTCATCATTCAGAATCTGTACTGATGTTTGGTTACATCATGGAATGATGGAATTCCATGGAATGATTCCATGATTCCATGGAATGGTTTGGGATGGAAGGGACATTAAAGCTCATCCAGTGCCACCCCTGCCATGGGCAGGGACATCTTCCACTAGCCCAGGTTGTTCCAAGCCTCGTCCAACCTGGACACTGCCAGGGATCCAGGGGCAGCCACAGCTTCTCTGGGCACCCTGTGCCAGGGCCTCCCCACCCTCACAGGGGACAATTTTTCACCAATATCCCATCTAAATCTTCCCTTTCTTAGTTTAAAACTGCTCCCACCTTTTCCATTGTGACTGGAAGATGTAAAACATCACTCTGCAAAAACAAATTCCTTTATTCCTGACCTCCAGGGCTTTTAGAATATAGAAAAGGAACACACTGTTGCTTTTTCTGGCTTCCTAATAGCAGTGTCAAATACACCTGAATGCCTCCCCTATGACAGGATGCAGGCACAAACATTATTAGACCCATTTTTTCCCTATAGAAAAAGCACACAAAGTTGTGGACCAACAGGATTGATTTAATAAAGCAGGTCTGTCCTGTCTTGAGTGAAGCTCCAGCTCAGCCTGCCTCTGCAGTGCTCAACTCAGTCTGAAATGGTTAATTTAAAACCCACCAGGATGGGAAAACCCCCACAAACACGTTGCTTTTGGCTTGCTATTGTCTGAGTGGAAAGCACTCCTGAACCTCACATCACCTGAACCATCTGCTCCATAAAACCGCAAACTCGCCTCGCAACTCAAATTCAACAATTTCATCCCAATTTATTGCCAAGATATTGCCTTTCCAGTGGTTGACCTCTGAAGCTGGATGTCAAGCACTCAATTATTTTCTCACGTCAGAAAGTTCTCCCAAGAAGTGATTGAATTCTTCTGGAATGAATTTTTGCTGAGGCACACCAAACTCTCTTATGAGGCGCTGCGGGTTGTACGGCGCTAACGCTGTTACGGGCTCCCTCCCTCAGCACTGCACCTGCCTGCAAAACAGGTTATCCTCCCAAATGGTGACCTTACCAACAGCCCAGGATTAAAACTTACCTCACTGTTTCATTTTAATCTTTCCAGGAAGCTTTCAGACTGTTTTAATAAAAGATTGTCTAACAATTTAATAGAGAACAACTCGCTGCAGAATGTTTTTTTATGAGGGGCTGTGGAAGTACTAAGGATATTATTACAACCTCTGGTAAGAACTTGGGATTCATTATAAAAGCTACAGCTTTTACAGTAATTTCTGCCAAGCCTGGCTGGTATCATCATTGCTGTATCATAGCAGAGGCTGCAAAGAGTAACTAAAACACTGGGAAATTGAGATGCAGCCCCGAGCCCCCTGGACCTCATTTACTGTCAGTGTCCATTGCACTCCCACGTCTTGACACATCTTCCAGCTAATGAGCAAGAACAAAGTTTACAGGCTTCACTCATTAAAATGCAGAGCCCAGTTCTCATTTGCATGAAGCCCAAGGTACATTTTTGCCCTTAACAGTTCTTTAGGTGCTCTCTTTTGGCTGATCACATAAAATGAGGGAAAAGAAGGGAAAATGCACCTTCCCCTAATTGAACAAAGGGATGAGTTTCAACTGGGTAAAGGCAGCAATGCACTGAATTCCCAGAGGCACCTGCCTGAATGGAGGCAGTTCCTTTGGAGCACTGCCTTCTCTCTGCTCCCCTCTCTGCTGGCTTTTTCCACTCCCCAAAGGAAAATTTATAATATCTTCAAATTATAACTCTTTACCTTGTGGCACTTCCAGCCAGCCTGTAAAAAGCAATTAAAATAGAATATGCAGAAGGAATATAAACCCTCTTGATTCAGATCTTAACTAAATCTCCAATTAGAAGTTACAAAAACACTTTTCCTGGAGGTGAGTTAGTCTGTAATTGTCTTATTGCAGTTGTCAGGGACTTTTCCCCTTTCTATCTAAATTCTTAACAGGGTGAAGGGTTTGGGGCTTTCAAAAACTAATAGAGATCAAGCAAGCTGAGCAGAGTCATTGTCACTTTGTCACCAGGTTTGCTCAGTGTTTCACCTGAGCCTCAGCCAAATGCTGAGGGTGGGAGTTACACACTTCACTGGATGTACCAATATCTTTCAGGTAGCATGAAAAACTCACCAAATATGGTATTCACTGTACCCAAATTTCATTATTTGAGAGCCAAACTCATTGCATCTGGGGCTGGTGACTCACAGGGAGCTTCCCTGCAGGTTGTTACTGTAATTCCAGCAGTAATATCTCTTTTCTGGGAGTTGGTGTAGGAAGTAACCGACTTGTCCTCAAGTTTTCCTTCCCTTCTCATGCTGTTTTTTCAAGCCAAAACCCTTCACCAACAATTATTTTTAATGGAAGAATCTTTTTTCTTCTTTTTTTCTGAGTTAATTATACGCTATTAAGATGAATTCTTAAAAAAATACCGAATTTTTATTTTGAGTTTGACACACTTTGTGTAGCTTTCCACTACACAATCAGTGTTACATCTGAAAAAAACTACTTGGCTGCATTTCCTTTTTTTACACAAAACCATGACTTTTTTGGGTCACGTTACATTTTAAGTTAGTTTACTGGAACCAAGCCATTTTACTTGATTCATTTATTCATTTCATTTCATTTCATTTCATTTCATTTCATTTCATTTCATTTCATTTCACTACTTGCTTATCTGCTGAAATACAGTCTATAATTTCTGTTCTTTACTGGCTTCACAATAATTATGTAACATATTACAAGCTAAAGATTTTGTCTGAAGCTTATGACTTAAAAAAATAATTAAAGCACTCTGCTTTTTGTCTGAATGAGGCAAAAGTATACAGGATAAGAATCCCATAATTTCCATCTAAAGGAAGCAGTACGAGGATCTTAAGATCACAAAGAAAAATAAGAAAATGAAGAGGAATAGAAGAAAATTACTTTATCATTAGCAAATAAACACTTCACATATTGATCTGGTTTAGCACAAATAACACAATTCATATTGCCAAAAATATCAAGTACATTTCAGACTTTTATCTTTGCAACATACACAGAGAACAATTACTCTTTGTACAAAACCAGCAAGGTGTATAAACTAATTTACTGCCTCAATGCCTGTAATTAATGTTTCCTAACTCAGCTCAGATCATACAGACCACATTACACCTGTAATTCCCCCAGGTCATTGGTAGTACATCTCTACAGAGCTGCTCAAAACCATTCCCAGGCCATGTTTTCTCTCTGGAAAGTGAAGATTACTGATCCTGCTGTTTCCCTGGAGGACTGCAACATCACCAACACCATAAATTCTGTAAAGACTGTGTAATTTGACAAAGAATGAAGCAAATTACAGGAGAAATTGGAGAAATTATGGTAGAAGGAAAATAGTGCATTATTTCAACTGCTAGAGGGCAGGGCTAGGTGGGATATTGGACAGCAATTCCTCCTGTGAGGGTGGGGAGGCCCTGGCACAGGGTGCCCAGAGGAGCTGTGGCTGCCCCTGGATCCCTGGAAGTGTTGTTGAAGCAATCTGGGATAGTAGAAGGTGTCCCTGTCATGGCAGGGGGTGGCACAGGAGGACTTTGAGGTCCTTTCCAACCCAAACCTGGATTCAGTGAGACCACGGTGACAGTGTCTTCCTGATATGGAATTTCTTGTAAGAACTGAGCAGGACTACGCAGACATGCTCCTTCCAGTGAGGCCTGGCGTGGTGAGGAGCTGGGATTTGTTAGGTCAACATTGCACCAGCCAGGAAAGTCTTGCATGTCGCCAAACACCTAGAAGGAAATCTCTCTATCAAGTGGTCCTTTCTCTTTTCTCCCCCCATTCATCCCACATCTCATTAGCACTCCCACAGCTGGAGCTGTGAATATCCCTCCTCAGTCTCTGCACTTTTCCTTTGAACATTGGCTATGACAGACAAATGATCCTGCATTAATTCCTGTCTAATGTGCTCCATTGGAATGTAGTCCACCATAGATTTTAAAATTCCTTCAGCAGATGCAGGAGCTCATTATCCATCTTCCTTTGCAGCTCGAGCACATGTGGCTGGGGTATTGCTCTATTAATCATGAGAACCCAAAAGCCTGTCTTGATTTAAGAACCCTGAACTCTCCATTAAACTAATTTCTGTCTGTCAGTCATAACATTAATGATATGATTAACACATGTTAAAGTAATATTAAAGGCTCTGATTTCAACTTGGAGATGAGAGGAAGTGTGTACAGAAGGGTTTTTTCTTGGCTTTTGTCTCGTGGAAGTTTTGGTGATTATTATAAATATTTTGCTAGTGGCTATAAGGGAAGAAAAGACATTTCCAGCCCAAAAGTGATCAACAGAATTGCATTGTGATAAGAAATGGGTAGTTTAACATTCAGGTGTCTAAGCGCAGTTAGAAATACTGTTTTTAATATGACATAAATTCTAATTCTAATTTCTCTTTGAAAGTAAAATTTGACATTAAATAATAATGTGAAAAGCTCTGTGCTCTTATTGGCATATGGACAGCATAATATTCTCAGGTGTTTCTGTGGAAATCCTGGCTGAAGCCATAGTCTGCATTTATTGCATCTATTTACTGTATATATTAAATATATAGATCATATATTTATTGCACATATTGCATAAATGTTACAAAGAGCAGAGAAAGAGAGAAATATGTCACACACTGTTGCATGGAATATGGTGGGATTTTATTTTAGGCCTGGCTTTGATTTTCTAGACTTTTATACATTCTGGTATTCTTAATCCAATTTTTGCAGTAATTTAAACAATTTAAATGTTTTTGCTCAGTCTGGAGGAAAATAAAAATGGAGAAAGTGTTTAGAAAGAGATGCAAACAGAATTTAAGCCATTGAAACTGTACAAATATTGATGAAACAGATGCCGAAATAAGGTCCCTAAGTATCTTTAAGAATCCAATGGATTTCTCAAAGGCAAAGGAATAATTCACATTGAATCCAAACAGAGCCTAAGTGCATCACAGGTAGAACTGAGGCTCTTTGGAAGTCAAGGGTAAAATTACATTTCTTTGGAGCCAAGGTCACAAAGCTGATTTTTTCTTCAGGGCCAATTCTCAAAGGTGATTTTACTGTTCTCTTGCTAAAGTTGATTAAAGTTTTTCTGTAGTGATATATAGCCCAGTAACTTGCAGTAAGCCAATTCTGCTATTATTTTACCAATAATTGGAATTTTCATAAAATCATTTAGGTTGGAAAAGACCTCTGGAATCATCAGGCCCAACCATTAACCCAGCACTGCCAAGCCCTCACTGAGCCATTCCCTAAAAAATGACATTTTATGATCCTGCATTTGGCACAATGTAGTGATCACATCCCATAAACACCCGGCAAGAGCTCGGCCGCTGGGCAAGCAACATTTTAGGCAGAACAGCTGAATTTTGTTGGCTAAAATTCTCTTTGTCCATTCTCTCTATTGATGATTATAAATTCAGGAAAATACTTTTTTTTACCTCTCTTAGAGAATGATGGAATTACAGAATGGTTTGGATTGGAAGGGACTTAAAGATCACTTTGTTCCACCCCCTGCCATGGGCAGGGACACCTCCCACTAGCCCAGGGTACTCCAAGCCCCATCCAACCTGCCCTTGGACACTTCCAGGGATCCAGGGGCAGCCACAGCTTCTCTGGACACCCCGGGCCAGGGCCTCCCCACCCTCACAGGGAACAATTCCTTCCCAATATCCCATCTGACCCTGCCCTCTGGCTGTGGGAAGCCATTCCCCGTGTCTTGTCTCTCGATCCCTTGTCCCAGGTCCCTCTCCAGCTCTCCTGGCGCCCCTTTAGGCACTGGAAGGAGCTGTAAAGTCTCCTCACAACCTTCTCCTCTCCAGGTGAGCATCCCCAGCTCTCCCAGGCTGGCTCCAGCCCCCAGAGCAGCTCCAGAGCCTCCTGTGGACTCGCTGCAGCAGCTCCTGCTGGTGCTGGGACCCCAGAGCTGGATGCAGCAGGTGGGGTCTCAGGTGGGCAGAGTAGGGGGGCACAATCCCCTCCCTGGAGCTGCTGCCCACACTTTTCATCCACCTGAACCCCTGAGTGTTTCTCCACAGGTCTGTTCTCAATTACATCCTCTCCCAGCCTGTGCTCCTGTCTGGGATTGCTCCAAACGATGTGCAGCACCAGCTTGAATTTCATGCTGAATTCCATGAGGAAGTTTTTGTTACAGTAGGATTTTTTGGGCTGGTGCCAGAAAAGGACAGAAAGTCAGCTCTTTGAACAGCAGAATATTCCTAGTGGTTATTCCAGTTTTCCTCCCTTTGGGCACAGAGATCTGGAGATTCCTTTCACCCTCAGAGGAGCCAATATCTTGGCAAACGTTGTGCCAGAGTTACTTTTGGAATTGACCTGAGCCTCATCCCTAATTAGAAGATGAACAGTTCTCCTCTGCTGGGTTTCTTTAGGTTCAGAGTGCTGAGATTCCAAACTCTTCCATTGCATTGCCATTTAAGCCCCATCAGTCACTGTGTTTGCTTTAGGGTGGTTGTGCTCCCTTTTCTCCAGGCTGAAAGAGAAGTTCCTGTTATCTCTGGTGCTCAGACACTTCCCCTTAGTGTTCACATATTCCAGTGATGATTGCTGGTACACAGACTTGTACACAGGCTGCAAGAGAGCGCTTCAAACACTGCTAAAGGCCTTAGAGTTTTCCTGGGAAGCATATCCTCATCTGTTCATTTGCATTTAGACCTTCAAACTCTAAATATTTTGCCTTCTACATCCCAAATGACTATTTAAGCTATGTTTAGTACAGGGATATTGTCCATTATTCTCCTTGCTGGCTTTGTGGAGGACAATGAGTGGGGTTATGGCTTTAGTAACATGTCCTGGAATATTAAAATCTTTCAAAACCTCAAAGCAGTTCACTTTTGATATGAAAGAAATGTGCACTTCAGAGTTGCTTCACTGGTTTGTCTCAGCAGGGATTCTCCCCTGGGTTTGATGTGAAGCCCAAGACTGAACTGTGCTGTGCAGTAAAAAAACAAACCATTCCAAGGTTTTTCTTGGCATATGCTGGCTGCACCTACAGATTCCTGTGCTGAGGTGGAAGGCACATTTCTAGCTCAGCACCCAAAACTCTTCTAATCCCAAAGCAGGGATGGCTTTAAATGGCAGGAACCTTAATTTCACTGGGCCTTATGTAGAAATCTTTGGATTTCCTCTACCCCACTTTGAGGAACTCAATGTTTTAAGTCAAAATCTTTGAGGGGAGACGATTAAAGGTGAACTTCACTTTTTAATTTGTTTTTTTTTTTATTCTCTTCTCATCCTGGTACTGGGTTTACAGATGTTCTAAGGGCTGGAGCCCTTCTGCTCTGGAGCCAGGCTGGGAGAGCTGGGGGAGTTAACCTGGAGAAGAGGAGGCTCCAGGGAGACTTCAAAACCTCTTGCAGTGCCTAAAGGGGCTCCAGGAGAGCTGGAGAGGGACCTGGGACAAGGAATGAAGGGACAGGACACAGGGAATGGCTTCCCACTGCCAGAGGGCAGGGTTAGATGGGATATTGGAAAGGAATTCCTCCCTGTGAGGGTGGGCAGGCCCTGGCACAGGGTGCCCAGAGAAGCTGTGGCTGCCCCTGGATCCCTGGAAAGGCCACTTTATGCCACTGCTCCAGCTGTCCCTGCTCATTGCAGGGAGCTTAGGCTGGACAACCTGGGAAAGGTCCCTTCAGCTCAAAATATTCTGTGAACCTGAGATTTTCTTTTAATACACTTTTAAGGGTCAAGCTGTGAATGGAACATGAAAGGTGACACTGCTGAACCTTTTTCTGGTGAACAGACACAGAAGTTGTGTCTGAAGTGTGGAGTTTCAGGTGGTTTCACCAAATAAAGGCAACTTCAGTCCAGATTGGGAGTTTTAGTGGGAGGTGTCCCTGTCCATGGGAAATGGATGAACTTTTATGTCCCTTCCAACTCAAGCCATTCCATGATTCCATGGTTCTATGAACTTTGGAATGCCTTCAGTTGCTTTACTATTTTATCATCATGCAAAGGCAGGTTTAAAAGTGCTTACAGAAAGGCAAACGTTTGGAAATGGAATTCCTGTAGTCATAACATACAAAATTAAGTGTTTACAACATAATGGTAAAGCCATTGAAACAGAAACTCTTACATTTTACTGTGTGTGTTGGGGGGAAGGTGTATTGCTATCAATTATTGCAATTTTACTCTCATAATACTTATGTGATGTCTGTAATCTTATTAGATTTGGAAAAAAATAGGTTTAACTGGTGTTTTACCTGCTTTCACCTGCTTAAACTTTGGCTGAACTGTGATTTATTCAGGCGTCTTCTCTGAGTTGTGCAGGGAACATTGCACTGTGTAAGGTGCAGTTCCAGGATGGGGGATATTAATGGAGCTCTAAAGGTTCTTAATGCCATTAAACTTCTTCTGAATCCAGGTTCTGTGTGAAGCTGCCATGCTGATTAAGTTATTCCAGAGAAAGAATCTGTTTTCCTCCTAAAAGGCATTGCAAGCCTTGTGATCTTTGCACAAGTCCTTACAAAGATGTTTTCCTTGCAGCATATCTGAAGATTAAAACAATTGGCTTTTGCAGGAACAATAGGGAATGTTGCAATTCCTACTTAAAAGCTTTTCTTCCCTTCTCTTTCTCCAGT
This sequence comes from Ploceus nigricollis, assembly GCA_013399945.1. Classification (NCBI taxonomy): domain Eukaryota; kingdom Metazoa; phylum Chordata; class Aves; order Passeriformes; family Ploceidae; genus Ploceus; species Ploceus nigricollis. Next base: position 34,078 of record VXBC01006940.1, on the reverse strand, counting down.
GCTGTAACTTGGAGGCAAATGGGGTGTTCAGCCTGGAAGATGCTGACAGAGGAGGATGTGGGATGAGAGAAGGTGCTCCAGGGGTGGAAATGATTTACTGATGACCCTCTGAGCCTTTTTGGGACATCACAAATGCAAGCAGCAGATCCTGCCTGAAGGCCTTGGTCCTTTTGCTTTTAATTTGGATGAGGAAAGTAAAGTGATCAGCAGTTTCTCCTCAAAGGCTTTTAGTTTTAAAATAAAACAGTATTTTCTCTTTTTTTTTTTTTTTTCACTTTGCCAGTGAAGAAGAGAGGGAGGAAGATTCCCCTGCAGCCCATGGGAAGGACCCACATAAGAACAGGTTTTTTTCCAAAGGATTTGTGGCCCATGGAGAAGAACCCTGGCAGAACAAGGGAAGAGTGTGAAGAAAGGAGCAGCAAAGAGGAGCTGTACTGGACTTACCACAGCCCCCATTCCTCATCCCTGGAACCACTCAGGGGTGATGTGGAGCCTGGGGAGAAGGGGTGGGAAAGGTTTTGTTTTAATTTGGATTTGTTTCTCATGATTTAAAATTGGAAAATTATTTGATTTTCCCTGAGTACATTGTGCCCGTGAAGTGATCTCCTTGCCGTTGTCTTGTGGCCCTGAACAACCCCTGTGTGCCACCAAATGTGGATCTGCTCAAGGCTCAAACTTCTCATCTATTCCCAAGATGATCAGAGGGATGGAGCAGCTCTGCTGTGAGGAAAGGCTGGGAGAGTTGGGATTGTTCAGNTGGATGGGCTCTGGGGACCCTTCCAACCCAAACCATTCTGGGATTCCATAATACCCCAAACTGCTCCCTGTAAATCAGGCATTTCTGAACTGTAGAATGCCCATTTATGAACTGGGCATCACATTCTATAATGAAAAGAAAATGTTAAAAGACACAGGTGGAATGGGGGAGATAATGATGTTTAAAAAAAAGTTACTGGAACTTCAATTTGTGAGCTTTTTATGGAATATAAATGTAGTGTGGAGGGGGACAGCCTTATTCTCACTCAACGAATCTAGTCAAAAATAGAAAATAAAATTCCTTTATATTAAAAATAATGAAAACATTCCAGCTTGAAAGCATGTAGAAAATGTAGAATTGTTCACTTGGATTCTCAGAGTCTAAAATGTTCTTTTTTTCCTTTTATTCCTCTAGTCCTGAATAAAAACCCCTTCACTGCTATCTTAGGAACTTTTTCTGAAATAGGAGCTGCAGCTCTTCCCTCCTGTCAATCAGCCAGGATCAGGAAAAGTACCACAGCAACACAGGAGAGGCAAAAGAGATGGTGATGCTCATCTGAAATGGGATTTTTTTCTCTATACACACATGCTTGCAACTTCTGGAAGATTCTATCCCTAAAAGCTCAAATAAACACTGCAGACCCAAATTCTACCTCCTCCATTAGTCCTGGTAAGATCATACTCCTTAAATGAGGTTCCATTGCATTTTTCATGGTTTAGACATGATTTATGAGGAAATTACCATCATCTGTCATCCGGAATGTTTCTAGAGGGCACAATAATCATGGCTGTCAATTACTATGCTGCTGCATTTTGGAGATTTGTAGAATATATGTATTTTCTGATACTCTGAAGATGACAGCACAATTGTGTCCTTTTGAGGACTAACTACCCAATAGAAACAAACTTTAAATGTAGGGACAAACCCGTTTCTGCTGAGAAAGTTTGTGGATTACAGCAATTAAGTTGTCATATCATTGTTCTGTATAATATAACCACAGGAAAAAAGATCTCTATGTTAATTTTTCCTAAGATGCTTCATGAAAACTGGCAAAATTTAAATTGAAATTGAGTGTGTTGTGTCCTGTCTGTAGTGGAAGATGTCCCTGCCCGTGGAAGGGGTTGGATAAGACGATGTTTAAGGTCCCTTCCAACCCAAACTTTTCCATGAAAAAAATCTTTAATTTTTTGCATCCTATGAAAGAATGAATTTATTTCATCACTCCCACAATTTAATCAAGAATTTCAAAGGCAATTATTGCATCTAGGTGACCAGACCTTCTGGGCTCCTTTCAAAGCCCCCCAGTTTGATTTCAAGTGCAAGAAAGAGAAGCTCCCCTGCACTCTTCTTGGATGCCCAGCCCTAGTGAGGAGGTGTCAGGCTCCACAGGGGATGAAAGTGCTCAGCTTCTCCATGGAGAACTCCATCTCATTGCGAGTGGAGCCTTCAGTGCAGTCCAAAGGTCACCAGAGTTAACTGAACAGTCTGATCCCTCCTGTTCCCAGTAGGAATTGAATGAGGCCCCAGGACATCACAAATGTGTGATGGTGATGCCTTGAGAAGGCTGACCTAGAACAGAGGCTGGGCAGAGTTAAAGAATAAAGTAGGGATTTATTAGAAGGCCTCAATGGATCCACCTTGGGCAGCACAAGAGCCCAGCCAGGGCTACACCCAAGGTGAACCAAAATGGTCACAAAATGCATGGCCGCTCACGGAGGCTCTCACTGTTATCAGTTCTGCTCCATTTGCATATTGCAGTTAATTGTCCAATTACAG